>JAKUCM010007787.1:0-40750 GCA_023374145.1 Lepidium sativum
ATACATAGGACTAACTCTACTATACAGGTGATCCAACTCGACCAAACAGGTGATCTAACTCTACCATACACAGGACTAACTCTACCATACATAGGACTAACTCTACTATACAGGTGATCCAACTCGACCAAACAGGTCATCTAACTCTACCATACGGAGGACTAACTCTACTATACACGTGATCCAACTCGACCGAACAGGTGATCTAATTCTACCATACAGAGGACTAACTCTACCATACAGAGGACTAACTCTACTATACAGGTGATCCAACTCGACCAAACAGGTGATCTAACTCTACAATACAGGTGATCTAACTCTACTACAGTTGAATATGAACAGTACCTGATTCTTATCGAGGACTCGTGCCCGAGTCTCTTTCGGTAACACATCTTCCATAAAGATTAACTTCTCCTATGTTTGTTTACCCTTTTCAGGAGTATCCACCAGGTTTATGACGCCAACATGTGACATCCCTGGCTTAAATTTTTCCACATCGTAAGGTAGTTCTTCTTTTGACGGTTCTTCTGGATTCCTAACAACTCTTGATAACGGGCTCAAAGGGTCAGATGTCTCCTGACTCTAGATAACCCATTTATTCTACAAAAATATGAAAGTGTCAACTCTATTTAACAGAACTATCAACTCTACCAGTAAGATTTATTTTTAACAGGATTACCTGGTCCGGTGGGATGGTATGTTTAGTGCTGGCTGGGGACACTTGTGTGTCCTCGAGGTGAGCATCCACATTTGTTGGTTTAATACCTGAACCTGCACTTGGCGTTTTCCCCGAATCCGAGTCCACAAGGGTATGCTGTTTCCAAGGAGGTGTCTGCGAAGAGCAACTCAATATGTTAGATTCACATATGGTAGAGTTGGTAATAGTGATACAGTTCGTTTTACTGGTTTGGAAAAGCTATTTTGAACACAATAATTGTTTTGAAGAGTTAAATATAACTCGACCAAACCATATAATTGTTCGTTTTATGTGTATGTTTGTACAAAGATGTATATAATGTTTGTTGTTTGTTGGTACATAATCAATCAAAGATCTTATTATTAGGGGAGTCGGGAGTAAGGGTTGTATCGCCTTATACGTCATCTTTGCGATTAACATTTTCAGGATGTAGGCTCCCTTCGCGATTAACATCTTCAGGAGTTCGATGTCGTACACTTGTCTGACCTCCACCCTCATCTGCCAAGTTATAAACTGGGGTTGCTGCTCTCTTCTAGCCTAAGAATCCTCTCAATCATGGCTGTATTGTCTGAGGTGTTACGCTCAAGCCTATTCACGCGCTCAGTAAGCATTGTAGTCTCTGCCCTAGTATCGAGCTTACTCTCCTTAAGACGATATATACGTTCAGCAAACACGTTCTGATCGTGTCTCATCCCTTCGAAGGCTCTGGTCAGACCTCTAAGAGTGTCAAGCAATACACTAGACTCCTCTGCTTTCCGCTTTTTCTTTTTAACGACTCTCACCACATCCTGCATGGTGGTGGAGTCATCCATCCTAATCTGAATTCTCTTCTTCTCTTCTTTCTTGTGTTTTTTCACTTCTTTTTTGTGTTTTTTCTCTAATTTATTGTGTTCTTTCTCTACTTTATTGTGTTTTTTCTCTACTGTATTGTGTTTTTTCTCTTCGTTATTGTGTTGTTTCTCTTTCACTTTCTCCACCTGAACTTTTGAACTAGCACTACGCTTGCTCATCCTCTCCTCGACATAAGCATCCGCCTTCCTCTTATTACTTTTGTCCCAAGAGGATTCATCTAGCCTGGAGGCAAGTATGTCTCCAAGCATGGTGTCAACTTTGTGGTCTGCAATATCGTTTGGCCATAGAGGCATTATCTCCAGAGGCTGTGTAGTCAGCTGCTTAAGACGTACCTGGTAGACGAGAAGATGTAATTTATTATTGAACTCTACCACTCTACATATTACTCTACGGATAACTCTACTACACGTAAATGAACTCTACTGTACTTAGAAAATTGAACTCTACTATACTTGAAATCAACTCCACATTACTTGAAATTGAACTCTACCATGTATGTATAGTGGAGTAAATGAACTCTACTACAAAAGGAATTTACCTTGCCATTATTATTTGCTAGCTCCAACTTCACCAAGTCCTCGAGGTCAATGGTTTGTTTTTTGATGGGTCTCCATCATAGAATGGGGACGTCAGCTGCTCTTTGCTCCCCAAATATTTCTGCGACTATGGGGATGGACTCAAATGCCCATATGAGAAGTGTGTGCACAAACCCGTGTATTGTGTAATTACTGCCTGTTTTGCATCCTGCCAGTTTGATCGATTTTATCAGTTCTAGAAATGCAACTCTTCCCCATGGATGCCTCTCGAACATCTCAAAATCTGCAACCAACTTCGCAACACTAAAAAGGAGCCTACTATTTGTGGCAACCAAAAACTCCTACATTCAAAATTACTAGCAAGCCCACCATCTTCCTCTTCTCGAAAGACCACCCTCTACATCTCCCCAATATTTCTTTCAACTCTACCCATTTTGGTCCTTCACCAACCCCTAAGCCAATATCTTCCCAAAGTTCTTTGTGCGCTTCATCTGCCCCATTAGAAGCCTTCTCGAAGTTACCGCAATTAAGCTGCGTTATTTCAGCAAATTTGTGCAAAGAAAACGTCGTAGGACGAGCTCCAAACAGCACCCAAATCTCATACATCTTCTTAGTCACTAGTTGATTCATCAACAGGTACTGTATATGCCAACCTGTAAAGTTGAAGTCGGAATCTGCTAGTTTCAGAAAAACGCCTACGCAAGTGTTCTCTTTGATGTCTACGTATGCATCCTCACCAATACCCTTGATCATATTACTGATGTTGTTTAGATTGCAGAAATGGTTGATGCTTCGATTCTTCATCACATGTACACCGTGTGTGAAAATTTTCTTCAGGTACTTCTTGTCTGCCATATCTAAAGATGAAAGAAAACAAACGATAAGCATTATAAAACCAAACTCAACCAAACTACAACGCAACAATACATTCTTACAACCCAACTCTATTACACTACAAACCAACTCTACGTCTCTTAAATCTAACTCTATCACACGTCAGACTAACTCGACTACACTACAACCTAACTCTATTACACTACATACCAACTCTATCACACACTACAACCTAACTCTATTACACTACATACCAACTCTACCACACGGAATCCAACTATACTGCATACTATAAGCTAACTCTATTACACTACAAACCAACTCTACCTCTCTTAAATCTAACTCTATCACACGTCAGACTAACTCGACTACACTACAACCTAACTCTATTACACTACATACCAACTCTACCGCACACTACAACCTAACTCTATTACACTACATACCAACTCTACCACACAGAATCCAACTATACTGCATACTACAACCTAACTCTATTACACTACAAACCAACTCTACCTCTCTTAAATCTAATTCTATCACACGTCAGACTAACTCGACTACACTACAACCTAACTCTATTACACTACATACCAACTCTACCGCAAACTACAACCTAACTCTATTACACTACATACCAACTCTACCACACGGAATCCAACTATACCGCATATTATAACCTAACTCTATTACACTACAAACCAACTCTACCTCTCTTAAATCTAACTCTATCACACATCAGACTAACTCGACTACACTACAACCTAACTCTATTACACTACATATCAACTTTACCGCACACTACAACCTAACTCTATTACACTACATACCAACTCTACCACACGGAATCCAACTATACCGCATACTACAACCTAACTCTATTACACTACAAACCAACTCTACCTCTCTTAAATCTAACTCTATCACACGTCAGACTAACTCGACTACACTACAAGCTAACTCTACTACACTATAATCCAATTATACCCCCTACGACCTAACTCTACCCAACATCATACTAACTGTATTACACGTATCATATCGCTTCTTCACCCTTACACTCACAACTAATTACAAACTATATCACATTGGCTGAGACTGGGGAAGAAATCTACTAGACATAGAATAAGTTAGTGAAGAACAAAAACCCGAATGTCGCAAAATTGAAAAATCGAAATCTCGCAAAATCGAGAAACCCAATGTCTACGTCAACCCTAAACCCAAATGTCCTTACAAAAAAGAAGAAAAAGCAGAAGAGGAGCAGAGGATAAAGAAAAGAAGAAATTTACCGACAATGAAGACGACGAGTACGAAGAACAAGATGAAGAAGAAGAAAACGAGTATGAAATACAGCGAAGAACACGTTGAGTACGACGAGGAAGAAACAAAATCAAGAGAAGTTAACGACGACGATTTACACTATAGATTTCTTTCTTTTTCGGGTATGAAACTAACCTGAGAAGAAGAAGAAAATAGAAGAAGACATCAGTTTTTTGTTTCAAGGGTGTAACCGTAATTACACCCTTGACGCTTTCTTTTTTTTTCACAAAAACTATTCTAATAATTACACTATAATTTTGCTCTATTTGAGCAATTCTTTCTAATTAAAATGAGGTAAAATTATGAGTATATTTGGATTTCATGAAATATTCGGGGGATCTAAATCGTTGACCATTAAATAATAATTCTACGTACTGAGGCAATACGCGGTCGTTTATCATCCATCAGTTATACGTGATTTACAATTTTCGAATGTTTATTTTCATGTTAACTCGTTGTTGATAATTAAATTAGCAAATATGTATATGAGCTGTTGTTGTGAGACTAACAATGCTACAGTTTTGTGATAGTTGGATTAACAAAAATCACTCTTCAGACGATTTGTGGTTTGATAAGATTCCGGTGAACAAAGTTTAGGCTGAAAAATCAGATCTAGGAAACCATATATGGCCTTTGATTGGGCAAAATATAACTAAAAATTAAAAGCGAAGATCCAATACCGTCTCTTAGTCCGTGATAATGCAGCGATCAAACATGGTTTTGTTTATTTATTTATTTTCAGATATGTATATTTATATAACTAGACATGCATTTTTATAAGATATTATATATGTGTGTGTTGACTTAAATTTTTCTGAAAATATTTTATCTTATAAAATACGTATTTGACAAAGATTTTCGAACATCATCTACAAATAGATTGAAACGGTCCTGCAAACTTTCGTTTTAGGCTCACGAGGGGAGTATTGGCATTGTAAGTTGGTTTCAGGACCCACCTGTTAGAAATTTAAGAACAAGGCAAATACATTTAAAAGGATAAACCGATTTAGAAATATAAGAGGAACTTCGACACCGACAAGGTTTGTGGTTATACTTTGCAAGGAAATTGTACATATGTTTTAAATTATAAAAATACATCTATTTTGAAATGTCACCTTTTACATAAAAGGATATTTCAAAATAAAGACATATAGTGTTATTTACTGTAAATATTTATACGGCATACACTACTAGAAAACATGAGTTTTATAATTTCTATTTTCGTCCATAATTCGTTGTTAAGGTACTTTACAACGTATTAGGGACGCCACGTGGTTAGTCGTGTCCTGCACGTCATAAGGTAAAAATCGATGTAAAAACGTCGTAAATATTGCCATCTCCACATATGCTTTGTTAAAACGTCGTAAGATATTACATGTGTTGTAAATTCGATGTAAAATAAAACGTTGTAAGTTAGTTGTAAATTTAGCAAGTAACTTACAACGTCATATTTACAACTAAGTAGAGTCGAAATATGTTACAATGAATTAGAGTCGGATAAGTTTACGACTTATTAAAGGTGAAATTGTTTACAACTAACTAAAGACGAAATGTTTACAACTATTTAAAGACGAAAATTTTTACAACTATTTAAGGACGAATATCTTACAACTAATTAGGGACCAATTCTTTCGAATATTGCCAACGATTTAGGGACTAATATTTGCTGTAATTTTTAAGTAAAATTATTAAATAAAATTTTTGTAGATCAATAAAATTATGAAATGAATTAATTAAAAATAAAATATAATATTAAAATATTTTTACAAAAAGTAATTATAAAGTACAACATATTTAGCGTAGTAGTTCGTCGAACATGTCTGTGCTACGGTCGTCTTGATCTTCGTCAACTCGCGCGTTCAAATCGACCTCGACATTCTTTGTAGGCCTAATCTCGAGGTTCCGCCATCTTTGCTCCAAAACCGCAGTTGCATGAGGATTGCCCGCCACAAAAATATCGATCATTGACTCCATTGCGGCAAATTTATGATCCGTCGTTTGCTTTAGCGAGGCAATTTATGCACGGGATTCCTGCAATTCATTGTGAAGCGAGTTTTCGCCTATCCAGTTAGACGTGACTCTCTGGACATCTTGGGCAGATCCTATGCCAATAATTTGTCCCTTTTTGTCGGAGCAATCTGCAAAAACGTTTTGTCAGGAAAAAATAATTATTTTGATTATATTAAATAATTAACAGTAATTAGAATATTTAATTAAATACCTGCTTATAAATCGCGTTGATTTCAGGAGCACTCAATTCGACTAGAGTGTCGTCGGAGGATTCCTGGGAAAGCTGTGTTTGACGCTCATGAACAGCAGCTTCAACATGACTGTGTAGCAGCTCACACCGAAGATCAACGAAGACGCCGAATTTCTTCTTATGTGTTGCGGCATACAGTTCCGGAAGCGTAGGAATCTGTCCAGTTTTTTCCGCCTACAAAAGGAAATTTAAAGTAATTAGTAATTTATGTTAAATAATATTGAACAAAAAAATTTAATTTAAAAAAATACTTACTATTTGTATGGCAACTCCGGCGAAAGGCATTTGGCCCGCAGTGTGGGGCATTGCGACTGGTAACCCATCTGGACCAATCATCTTCCTGGAGGCGGAACACTGAGCAGCTCTCCTTACCGAGGTCGGGTCTACCCAGTAACTTTCAATACTTCCCAACACGTGTTGGTCATGAACGTGGGTTTCTCGTCATCTCCCTTCACCTCCCACTCGGTTTTCCAGTCCGAAACTGTGTTACAAAGCCGATTCATGGCTTTGCGATTGAACTCATGTCGGACAGTCTCGTTGAAGGAAGGTTATAAGGCGTGAGGATTACTGGCAACAAAGAATATTGTCTACCAGACATTCCAAAAAGATTAAAACCATTGGTTCATAGAGCAAGATAAACATTCCTAATATTCCTAGCAAAATCTTTGTGTATCGTATTAAAATGTTTCCACGCCTTTGCATCTGAAGGATGATTAATCTCTCCATCCCTCTGTGAATGCGCTGCATGCCATCTCATTGCAGTTGTTGTCCTTTCTGACTGATATAACCTCTTCAATCTATCAGTTATTGACAAATACCACATCCGTTGATACGGTACCTTCTTACGCCCACTCCTTTGTGCCTTATATCTTGGCTTCTTACAGAACCCACATTCTTGTAACACATCATCATCTTTCCAATAGATCATACAATTATCTATACAAACATCAATGGTTTCGCAAGGCAACCCAAGAAAATAGACCAATTTCTGCGTCTCATAATATGATTCAGCACATATATTGTCTTCCGGAAAATACTCTTTTAGCAAATCAGTCCACATATTCATGCATGACTAGATGCATTACATTATGTTTTAATATTCATCATCCTAGCTACCAATGATAATTTAGACAGACCTTCTCTACAACCCTCGTAGAGAGGCTGGTTTGCAGCATCTAACATGTCATAAAACCTTTTCGCATCTAAATTGGGTGCCTCAGAAACTATAGGTTGATCAGTATTAGTTTCCTAAATTGAATATGTGACCATCTCATGCATCCTATCATGCTCTACAACCCCATGAATCACATTTTGATAACCAACATCATGAAAATTACTTGATTCACCTATATTAGCATCATCATTCTTAAAATTACTACTACTTGCTTCATCATTCCCACCACCACTATCACCTTCCCCATGGCGAAACCAAATGTAATAATGCGGTGTAAACCCTCTATTTAATAGATGATTCCAAACAGTTTATACTCGGGCGAATTTTGTATTTTTGCATTTCCGACAAGGACATAACATCTTACCCGATTCAACCGTGATTTCGGTTTGACTAGCCTGGTGCATGAATATTTCTGCCCCGTTCATAAACTCCTTTGTCATGATTCTGGCAGCATCTCTATGCATATACATCCACTTCCGTTGCTCGAATATATCTCCACCAAATTACATTTTTTGGATTTTTTCCCAAATCTGTTTTTTTTTTCTTCTCTACCAAGTTTTTTTTTGTTTTTTGATGTTGTGATTAATGAAGAGAGTCTTCCACCTTATATATGTAAAAAATTAACGATGATTTTACAGCTTCTCGCAAAATACGAGTAATTTACAACACATGTACCTAGCCATAAATATCTAATTTGAAATTACGTCCTTAAATAGTTGTAAACTATTTAGTTGTAAAAGAGTTGCAAAATAGATACATTTTAACAACGAAATATGAAACTTAACAACGCATTTACAATATAATTTAGAATTATATTTAAACCTTTCACGTAACACAAAAAATGTGTTTACCTAATTTCGCATTCGTTTTTTAATCGATGTAAAATATAGAGGTCGTAAAAGAGTTGCAACTTAGGGACTAATTAACAACAAATTGTTTTAGAAATGGTAAAGTGTTGTGAAAACATCGTAAAATAGCAAATTGTTTACAACGAAAATTTTCTTGTCATATTACAACTCCTTTACGACGAAATCTCAAAACGTCGTAAAGAAGTTGCAAATACCTCCCAATTTTACAATGTCCCAAAAACGTTGTAAAATTTGGTCCCTAAACTAATGTTCTCTTGTAGTGATACTATAGACATATATAATAAATTTGCGTATACAATTGATAAAGATACAATATAGTTGTAGATAATGGACATATATACTGATTATATACACCGTGGATAAAACTGCAACATCATTATTTACTATTGACATAATTTATAATTCAAAAAGAGATACTTCTCGTAATTTAAAACATAAAAAAAAAACATTTCACAAAAGTTTTAAAGATGGGCATTTTCCATGATATTCCCATACTAAATCATGGTCTTAGTTTGTCCATCACAAATATTGTGCCTTAAGTACTGCACTAAACTATATGAAATTAGTAGTAAGTGGTAAGTTAATAAAAATAAAAACACTTGTACATTTAAAAATCGAGTTTTATTGTCTAAATTATGTAGAAATTTGACTATTGAACCGATTAATTGTGGCCTGACAAAAAGAAAAGAAAAGTATTGTATTAATCTCAACTAACTTGTGTGGACCAATGTCTTGCAATAGACGATAAGTTCAGACTTTGTTTATAATTGATAGCAAGATACGTTTGTATATGCAAAGCTTCAAGCCAAGTTAAAAATTATACATTGTGCTTCAATGGTTATTTCAAGAGAAAAAGGAGACTAAGACAAAGATCTTTATTTCTTATCTTTTTGTTATAGCGATGAATTGTCTTCATCTAATCTTAAGCAAAACCGCAAAAGATGAAAAATTCAACTATCATGCAAAATGTCAAAGATGAAATTTTACTCACCTTTGTATTGTGGACCTTCATAGCTAGCTCCCTCTGCTCGATCCTCAACATTTAAGATATCCTGACAGATTTTGAGGACAAATCTGGACTATCAGTTCGGGTACAAAAAGACATTTTTTCTTTTCTACGTGTTTAAAAAACCATGAAACTGATGCAATTAAGAGTGCTATACTTGTCAGTTATGGTTCCCTGTCAGTGCCATACCTAGGACCTCCTCTGATCCAATCAGTGAAATTCAGACTGCACCTGTGGTCAAACAAATTCCTCTCATTTGCAGGTCCATTACATCAACTTAGTTTTGTCATTGAAGGCATCACAAACTACTGGATAAACTCAATTATTCTTCCTAAAGGGTGTATCAACGTTATGCAATAAGTTTTTATGGAAAGGAGAACATGATGGTAACTTTAGTGCCAGATTTGCTTGGGATAAAACCATTACAAGTAAAAAGAAGACGGCTTGGACTTAGACCTATCTGTTTGGAACTCAGCTTGTTCTTAATATGATCTGGGGCGACTTGGTTCAGATTGGAAGTAGTAGAAGCAAAACCTCAACAATTTCTGTAACGTAGAATGTATCTAATGAGAACATTAAAAAATGTAAGAGCCCGTTATAAACCTTTTTGCCCCATAGATAAATAACCCATCACAAGTTGTATACCAATCATGATTTCTCTGTTTATAATAACTTGAAATCTGTTAGATTATGAATTCAATTCTATATAATATATTCAAGTAAATAAAAGGAAAATTTCAATAATTAACGGTAATTTAGCTAAACGATTTGTAACTTTTATTTTTCTAGAAACTTAACACTTCTAGTTTATTTATAAAAAAAATCAAGTCACAAACACTGACAAACCCAAGAAATTATTTTACCAGATTTATAATATATATATATAATAATAAAATATATTTTATATAAAATAAACTAACTATCCTATAAATAAATATAAAATATGATATATATTACCAATAATAATAATAATAAACTACAAAATCATCATGTAATCTTTCATATCATAAAATCTCTTCATCACAATCTCATTTGTAGTAGACTCAAACAAATTTTTCTCGATCAAACAAACTAAACAATCATCTATAAATTGATTTCTAATCCGATGTGTTGTTCCATCTTCAAAATCTTCATAGTAGCAACAAGTAATATCAAAATCAACTTCAAAAGCCTAAATACCAATGGATATGACATATGTTTTCGTGTTTCCACCAACATACGAGCGAGTTCTCAAAGACTTTCTAGATGAGTAAATATGTCATCACTCTCAACATTATCAGTGTATATAGCTAATTGTTGTTCAATAGATATACACTCTCCATGATTAAAGTCATATAGGTAGAAAGTAGATAACTTCATCATCTTTTAGAGGTCAAAGTCAGAGAAAACAATTGATGGGAGATAAAGAAGCCGCACAAATAAGCAATTCACTAAATTCTTGAAGTTGCAAATCCAAAACAATATATAAAAAGACTATGTATATTTGTAACTCCTGATTTTCTTGTTTGTTTTCTTGAGTCAACAAAATCTTCCTCCATGTAAAGTTGTTCTATATCATTTATCTTACAAAAGAAGAAACTTTAACCATAAAATAATTCCATCCATCATCCCTAAACTTTTGGAGTTACCTCTTAGTTGATTGCACCAATGACATGGCATTTAGAATATCTTGATCTCTCTCTTTTGTAGAGTCATAGACAAGATATATGTGAGTCTTAAAATGTGTATAATCATGTGCAAATAGAACAGAAAGTTGAAAGTGTGAAAGTATCTCATAATACCATGTGCTTGACGTCTTTTGGAGTCTTCTGCGCCTTCATTCTCAACACATTCAAGCACTTTAACAATAGAAGAAAACAACTCAATCAAACGCAATAGAGTTCTATAATGAGAGCCACAACGAGTGTTTCCTGGTCTTTGAAGAGAAACTTCTTGATTTCTACTTAACTAGTATGATTTCACCATCTTCAATTTTCTTCTCAATTCTTTCTGTATAACTATCTCATAGCATATACTTCCTTTGCATGGTTCTCCCACCATAAATCTCCAATGTCAAAATGCTTTTTTAGCAATTACAACAACAACCAATTAAAATTTATGAGTAAAGTAATAAATATATATAATATGTGATGAATTTTTCTTCAAAATTAATGATCTTATTTCATTGAATTCACCCTTCATGTTACTTAATTCAATTTTCATAACTATTTAAAGTTCACATAATTTCTAAAGAGTTTCTTAATTCAATTTTCTTTTTTTAGAGAAGAAATCGTAAGATAAAACATCACTTTAGGAGTTAGAGCTTTTTTTTTTGTTTACATGTCTCACTTGAGTTATAGATTATGTCATGTTGATCCAATCATTGTCAAAGAAGAATAAGAAAATATTAAAAAATAAATTAGATTCTGATTATTTTTTACTAATGATTTTAGAAAAGAAATGCATAGTAAGAAGCTAAGAGGAACGTTTTTCGTACATCCTCATTAATTTTACTTGAAAATTGTGTACTACTTTAAATTTAATGTAAAATAATGTACTTGTGTATATATAACTGTTTGTAAAGCTACATTACATATTACCAGTACTCTACAATTTACATGATTGGTTATAGGGGAAATTTCTTATCAAACTGCTTTTCCATGAATTTTAGGCTTCTATTTAAATCCGTATTTCATAAATTTTAATACATGTTTTCCATTTGTTCAGAAGTTCCAAACATATTTCCTCCCGATTGATTTTGACTAACCAATTTCCACACTTGATTAAAATTATGGTAGTTTATTGTACTGTTTTTAACCATTAAGTACAAAAAACTCAAAAATCAAACCATAATTTGCAATCAAACCGTCATTAACCCGATTAGTAACCCAATAATGCCGAATCTATACCCGCAAAACCCAAAAATAGACATGATTCATGTCTTACTAGTACATCCCAAATTGAAACGAAGAACCCTAGAAGCTTGTCTCGTCTCCTTTCTCAAAATTGAAAGCGATTATGAGATTACAAAGCTTATGCGACAGTTTTAATGGCGCAATCGAGGGCTTTAGTCACGTGGTCTCCTCAACTTTTCAAAATTCTTATTGTTGGTGAGGATTTTTTAGAGGACGATGATAATGAGTCATTGAGTTTCGAGAGAAGGAGAAGTTCAATGTTGAACAAGCAATATAAGAGCTCATCGACGAACCACCTCTCAGAGACAATGCCTTGCCAGAAAGTGACAGCAGTGAGGACGACGATGGTGAACGGCAGAACATGAGGCGAGGTTCTGGAAACATTTTTAAGGGTCAAGTGTTCTCCAGTGCTCAAGCTTTCAAGCAGAATGTGATTAACCACGCTTTGAAGAATTGTTGCAATATCAGGCAAGTAAGGTACAATAAGACTAAATTGGCTTATAAGTGTTTAAGTTTTGGGTGTAGTTGGTGTGTGTATTGTTCAACTAGAGGTAGGTCTGAGAAATGGGTAGTTAGGGTTCTGGAAGATAGGCACAACTGTTATCCGAATGGAGAATATGAATTGGTTAAGGTCTTTGTAATTGTGATTTTGTTTGTAGACAAAATTATAGAAGAACCTCATTATTTTTTTCCTATGAAAATTGAGGAGTTGGTTTATGAGAAATGACGGATAAAAGTCTCTAGATGTCAATGTTAGACGGCTAGGAATAGAGTAATGAAATGAATTGAAAAGGCTTATGATGAGCAATTTGAAAGATTAAGAGATTATGAGGTTGAAATTTTACACTCAAATCCTTATTCCTTAGTGGCAGTAAATACATTTAGAAATATTAAAGGATTGGACATTTTTGATTGATTTTATGTATGCTTAGAGCCACTAAGAAGAACATGGAATGATACATGTAGGCCTTTTATAAGCGTGGATGCATGCTTCATTAAGACATAAATGAAAGAGCAATTGCTAGTGGCTTTAGGAAAGGATGGGAACAATGCAATCTATCCAGTGGCATAGGCATTTGTTCAGAAAGAAAACATGGATAATTGAATGTGGTTCCTGCTCAAAATCAAGGCTGAATTGATTATAGAGGATGGTGATCGCTATGTTATCATGTGTGATCGGCAAAAGGTTTGTCTTTGAACTCAATTGTGAATTACTTTGTCCTTTTCTGTAATTGGTAATTATTTTGCTTGTATTTTTTTCTGTAGGGTTTGTTGAGGGCTACCGAACTTGTGCTCCCTAAAATAGAGCACAAAATGTGTGTGCACCACATCTACACTAACCTGAAGGACAAAAAGAAGAAGAAGCCAATGACGAAGCGTTTGATGTGGAATCTGGCATGGAGTTACACGGAGGCTGAGTACACAGAGAATTTAAAGCGGCTTCATGACTACGATAAAACAATTTATGATGACGTGATGGATTAACATCCAGAGTCATGGTGCAGAGTATTTCAATAGGTGAGAAGTCACTGTGAAGATGTGGAAAACAATGCCACTGAATCATTCAACAACACGATTGTTAAAGTACGACAGAGACCCATGATTCCAATGTTGGAAATTGTAGCAAAAAATCCATGGTCCATATTGCCAACATATCCATATGTGCCTCATCACACAATTGCCGGTGCACACCATATATTGAAGACGTATTGGTGAGGTCACATGAGCTTGGAGCAAACTGCAAAGTCTACAGGAGCACCAATAATATGTCAAGTGGTGGTGAATGGGTGTTTCACTTAGTGAACATGGATACAAGATCCTGCTCATGTAGGAAATGGGATGTTTTTGGAATTCTGTATGAGCATTCTTATGGAGTGATACTGAGTAGGTCATTGGTGGTAGAAGACTACGTTAGTCACTGGTTTCACACAAGCACATGGCACATGGCTTATGCAGTAAGTATCACACCAATGAGAGGTGAAATGTATTGGCTGTCAACTACAGCTTCTTCCGTACATAGACTTCCAGAACCAACACATACATGACGCAAAAAGAAGACAAAAAAGGAGAAGAATGAAGGGGAAATATGAGTCACTAAAGAAGAAGACTCAAACTATGAAGAAACAGGTCATGCATTGTGGGATATGTGGTGCAACGAACCATAACTACCATTGGCATGGAGATTAAGCAATGAAGAAGCATAACAAGAAAACACCTCAGGTAATTATATTGGTTTCTCCTCTGTACCTAAATTATTCATTTGTTAATCATTTCTAATGTTAATCACTTATATTGTATCTTACTCATGTTGAATCTTCACAAGGTGTTTTAACGCAGCTCACTTAAGACATTTGACTCATGAGGAGGCTTAGGTGTTTGAAGATGGCACATGGTGATGATTTTTGGATTTTTTTTTATCTTTTTTAGGTTGTCTAGGCTAAGTGAGAATAATGTACTAAGATGATTTTGTGTGGCAATTTCATGATGTAATATGTTTATCTTCGTTTATGTTAAGTCACATACCTTACTGTCTTTTACAAAACCTTAATCTTATTGCGTTTTGCAAATGAAATACTTACATATTTTATGTTATGTCTTTGATACACATACAAATCCTTGTATTACTATCAAATATTTACATTTTAACATAAACAAGCATATACATACACAATCATAAATACAGACACAAGTATAAAGTCCTTGCATTACTATTCCATTACATAAAATCCTTAGCTACAAACATAAAATCCGTGCATTATTACTCCATTACATAAAGACATAGACACAAGCATTCACCATCCATGACTCCATACACAAGCATACACAATTCATGGATAGACATATGGATCAATCTGACAACTTCATGACTCCAATACAAACCATACAACCTAACACTAAACCAATGGTCATCTCTTTCTTCACATTACTCTCTGATTCTCGCAATAAAGCATCAATTTTCTCCTTAAGTTTGACATCGACCTTCATCTGGAGCTTCTCATTTTCCAGTATTTGTTGTTCTGACAAGTTCATTTGGACTCTCTCAAACCATGAAGATATTTTTTATATCTCATTACCAAAACTTCATCAGCCCATTTGAAGACATGTTTATCACCACTTAGCTACAAAAATAGCAAATTCAAACTTCTTAAACAAATTTACACATCAAAATCATCAAAGTAAACAAATTTACACATCAAAATCATCAAACTTTGTAAGGATAAGTTTATAATGTAATTTTTTTAGTTACTGCAACTGTGCAATGGTAATACCATCGATATGGATTGTTGGCGAATCTTGACAATTTTAAATCAATGGCGGCTCCGCACCAACACTCCTTTGGAATCATGACAACAAATCCTTCTTTGTCCTAGTCAGAGGATGAGCTAGTCGAAGCTCTTGCTGTCATATTACTTATCCTGAAACCAACCTCAAAACAAAGAAGAAGAAATCTGTAAACCCAGAAAATCGACTTCGATAAAACAGAGAAGAAATCGGCTTCGATAAAACGAAGAAGAGAAGAAATTGTCTCAATAAAATGGAGAAGGAATCGGGTCCTTGTATTAATGGGTTGGGTATAAATCAGGTTTTTTAAAACCGATTTCTGGTCTATCGTTGGTTTCAGAATGGTTGAGAAGAAAACTCACGCAAAATCAATTAGGGGGGTATATGTTTATAACTTCTGAACTAGGGGGAAATAGGTATTAAACTTTCTGAAATCCAAATTTAAACATAGATACAAAATTCTTGGGGAAATAGTTTGATAAGAAAGTTTGTGGGGGGAAATAGACTGAAATCCCTTGCTTTAATCAATCATAATTACATTAACATAGAAGAAAAATGATAGAAACATAGTGGAAATCTTGGATAATCGCTTATTCCTAATTTTGTTGTCGTAAATGACAGTTAAACACACTAAGTAGCTGACAGATATTAAAAATTGCATCAAATTTTAAAGAGGTTTCAACCTTAGACATTGTCTTCAAACTTAAACATCAATACAACACAAGCCTTGGCGTGTATTGATTGTGAACTAATCCATGTGAAAAGCCGAAGACGCCATATCAAAAGTTGTAGATTACCAACTGTTCTAACTTGCTATAGTGATTTGCATGATTTTCGGATTTAGCGTCGCAGTACGAGAGAGGTTGATTGAGAATGGGCCCATTAACAAGGAGTCACATGCAAATAGTTACTCATAAAGTAATAATCTCTTTCCCATTAATTGCGCTAAATATATGTATTCTTATAGTAGCTTTGTGTAGCCAAACAAATTAAATGAAAAGAGGAAGAAGAAGCTAAACAGAGAAGTTCTATCATTAATTTCTAATGAATCTGAAAGCGAAACAAAAAGAAAAACTCTTCCTTTGTTCATAAGTAAACGGCAATACTATTTAAAGCCTAACCGCGTAATAGCAATTATTGTCCTATGACACTTTGAATTTATTTTCTCCTAAAATGATAGTACAAACTTTAATGTAAATTTATTCCTCTCTAGGACCAGAAAAATGTAACGATAACTCTAAGCCATTAATATCAATCAGCCTAATTTTGATTAAAACTGTGGACTAATATCTTTTGGAAACATTTAAATTTGTGAAAAAGTAGAAGTCAATAGAAGAGTTGTTGAAAAGATATATAAATGTGTAGAACGTATGTCGGCTATCTCTACCTCCTTCGTTCTCATCTATCATTGTTTTCTTTTCTCACTAGACCGAAATTTTTCTATCCAATTCTGAATATTTAATTGTTTTGTAGTGAGATTAGCATAATTACTTAATGTTTGATGATTCTTTTTAAAAAATTTAGCCAATATCGTTGTAATTTATTAATGTTGGAGACAGAATAAATGGCAGTGATTGTATAATATTCGGTTCGGTTTCTCATGAAATTAAACTCCACTTTGCAAAGCATTTGAGGGGAATTTATCTGGTTTCTCCTGATCCTCGGATATAGACGAATTTGAGATAATGGTCATGCGTTACCCGAATCTGAACTTTCCAGAATATCAAAAAGAAATGGATTAAAAAATTAAAAGTTCATAAGAAAGATTACAGTATAAAAAGTATATACCCCCAAAAGATCTCATATTCGACAAGATGGAACACTTGTTTTATAAATAAGAGACTTGGTGCGAGTTCGCCTAGAATGTGCCAGATGTCACATGCCGAATCACTAAAGCTCCATAACTACTTCGTGTAGCTCCTATCTCCACTGAGCTACTAGTCATGTGTGCACTATTGACTAGGCCTTTCGAACTACTAGGTAGTTTAACCACTATACCACGCATTAAATATTGTGCAGGTTCCTCGATAAATCTTCCAAGTGGTTGAACTATCATGCCCTGCATTAAATGTTATGAAGGCCTTTCGACGGATTACTATCCTGCTAGACATTAGATACGTAATAGTTGAATCGAGATGGATTTCTGCTGCAATAAACTGACGCCGCCGAAGTGGGCCAAACTTAAGGTGATCCAACACTGATATGGACCAATATCAAGGTGGACCGTTAAGATCGGATGCCTTCAAAGGGTGTGAATCCCACCTCCGACACTTATTAGCTTTAAGGTTTCAATGGTTAATAGTGGAGGTTAATTTACAAAAGTGATGTAGAAACACTTAATAAATAGATTAAATGTGATAACTATTAAAAATTATTATTCTATATCAAAAATTAGAAAGAATCTAAACTAATATATATAATATGAGTTTTTTCACTAATTGCCAAATGATAATCTAATATGATACCATCAGTCTAACTCCCAACATATCAAAATTTATAACCAAAAAATTATCTTTAAATGATATTTTTGGAAATATGATCTCATATCAGAAAATTAAAAAAATTAATACTAATATAAAAAAAAATATGAGTCCTTTCATTTATTACTAATACCTTTCTTAAGTTAAAAACTATAATCTAATAAGAACACATAAGTATGTTGTAAACAAATAACATAAAATATGTTTGTGATATTTGATTAATCCAATGAGTGGCGTCAAGAGTATCAGACCCAAACAAAAGAAAGGTCAACGTATATTTAAGCATAGTTGATGTTAATATGTATAGGTGTCTAAGCTCCCAACTACACACCACAAATGGCATTAAATACACACAACACACACCTCAATGCCATTTTGGTTTTAAATACCAACAAACTCCTCAACACACTAAACATTAAAGGAAACGAGAAAGCAAAAAAGCAAAAAATCCGATAATGAAAAACCTTCATCTTCACCTCTTTCTCGTCACCATGACGGTGGTTGCCTCCATCTCCGCCGCTGCACCGACGGCTCCAGCCGGAGGAGGACCACTGGCTGAGGAATGTAGTCAGGATTTTCAAAAGGTGACTTTGTGTTTGGACTTTGCGACCGGAAAGGCACCGACCCCGTCTAAGAAGTGTTGTGATGCAGTGGAAGATATTAAAGAGAGAGAGCCAAAATGTTTGTGTTTTGTGATACAACAAGCTAAGACAGGAGGACAAGCTTTGAAGGATCTTGGTGTTCAGGAAGACAAACTTATTCAACTTCCAACTTCTTGTCAGCTCCATAACGCTAGCATCTCTAATTGTCCAAGTACGTTTTCTTAGCTTGATCTGAGTTTTGCTAGATTTTCACTCTGAGATTAACCATGCTTCTTAAGGGAATATATATGTTAGATATTAACAAGGCTTCTTAGAGAAATACACATTTTAGGTTTTGATATTAGAAGAAACACAAAAATAACCATTTTTGTTCAAAACTATTAACATGATATTAGGAGCTATATATATAATAGTATTATAATGATGAGTTCACTTTTGCTAAATAGATGACACGAGTGCGTATTTTCATGAATTTTTAGTACTCCAAGGTGATTCATTTATTTATTATTAATGATTATCTTTTTTGTCATAAAATATATAAATAATTATTTTCTTGTGCTTATAACTGAGAACCAGAACCCAACCAGTAACCATATATTTCAGATATAACTACTTTGATATATTTGTAAAGAATCGCATTTAATTCGTAGTATATTTCTAGATATAACCTAACTTTCCTACCGTTAATTCGTATCCATTACTTTATTCGTTCTCTTCAATGCTTTGAAGTATTTTCACATTTAAATTTAACCCAAACAGATTTTTTTTTATCAGTTACCCAAATAGATACAACTAAAACAAATAATTTCTTGGTATTAGGAACTTTTTTTTAGTTAATAAAACAAAAAATGGCTTAAATAATGGAAGAGATATATAAATTCTTGTTACAATATCATGTCTGGTCTATTAGACACTGTTACGTATAGCTAATGTTTAAAAGTGTGTGTACGTATGAACAGAGCTTCTAGGACTTTCACCGAGCTCACCAGACGCAGCAGTATTCTCAAGCAACGCCACGTCGCCAACGACGGCTGCACCGTCAGGAAAGTCTCCGGTAACTCCAGCGACGTCCTCGGACAAGGGTGGGTCAGCTTCCTTAAGAGATGGTTACGGAGTCGTGGCTCTAGCCGTCGCTTTGATAACTGTCTCCTTCGTCTCGACCTTGCCCATGATAGCTTTTACCTAACCTCTGAGTATAGGCACATGACTTTAGGGTTGTAATGTTTCTTCGTTTGTGAGTGTTCTTTGTTTCGAAATTTTCGAAACTTATCTCTTAAGTGTGTTTTTTAGTTCGGACATTTATTGTAACGAGTGAATTTCTCACGTAAACGGTACTTATTACAAAATGGGCATAACTTAGTAAGACCATTAGATTTTATCCGATATGGTCAAAGTAACTTCCAAATAGTTAGTCAAGACTGGAGACACAGAACTTGAGAACCTTCAAATTTATCTTACAACCTACGCTCTTCAAGTCTGTGATCAGTTGTGTACAAAATCAAGAGTATAAAACCATAATCAAACCCAATCCATTCGAAATCCCGAAAGAGAAGAGAGGTTTTTTCAACTATTTGGGGTTGTGTTGCAAGGCCACAGCTTCTGCAAAGCTTCTGGACATTTCCCTAACAAAGTCATCGTGGAGAGAATTTGTGGGATGTGTTGGAACAGAGGTTGCAGAGAGTGAGTTAGTTTCAATTAAAAAAGCACGTTGTCTGGCTTTTCTGTCTTGAATCGCTTTCTGTCGCTCTTCGTAGAAGCTAAAGTCATCGAG
The DNA here is from genome assembly GCA_023374145.1 of Lepidium sativum. Taxonomy (NCBI): domain Eukaryota; kingdom Viridiplantae; phylum Streptophyta; class Magnoliopsida; order Brassicales; family Brassicaceae; genus Lepidium; species Lepidium sativum. Next base: position 20,578 of record JAKUCM010007787.1, read on the forward strand.
GATCGAAGACCGCATCTCACAGCTCTTGAATATGTTTAACATCTCTATACCTTGTTCCAGCCCAACCTGCAGGCATATAAACGCAAAATATATCATCTCAAAATATGAGTGTCAAATGTGCTAAAAAGTAAACTTATAAGCTGAAAACAATGTTCATGGTAAAATCCACAAATTTTTCTACTTGGGTATCAAAGTACACGACAATTCATTTGGAAAGTAACAGAAGCATAGCATTTCAAAGAAGACATGTTCTACGTTAGAAAGATCCACATAGGATTGAGATAAGATTTCCCTTGTATGTATACAAGATTCAAAAGAAGCATCAATATCAATGCGAGTTGAGAATGAAAATACAATTCAGAATTCTCAAATCTATATGAATATTACCATTAAATGGAGCCTCAAGAAAAGAATGCAGAAGAGGAGAAGACTTTAGTTTACCTCTTGCGTGTCTCTACTGTTAGTGACTGGCTTATTGTCATTGTTTTCAATTATGATGTGGCGAAAGAGACTGTTAGGAACATCTTTGACAACAAGCCATTTGACCGGAAAGTGTCCGGACCATCTATCCTGTTGCCAATACTCTACACTTGTATTGAAGTCAACCGGCCCAACCATCACGGCCACTCCACAAAACTGGGCACTGGCATTCACCTGGAACTAAATGATTTTAGCACTTCTTCTAATAGGAATTTAAGACAAAAAACCAAAGCGATAGAAATCGAACATAATGAGTCACATCTCAGTGGATTGAAATACGAATACACAGATATAGCTTTAGACAAACTGCAATAGCGCGATCAATTTTCGTTACTAAAAAAACAAGCAAATGTATATATCTTCCCAGGAAATTATCACAATCCCAGGTCCCAACATTCACAGCTTCGGAGGAACTTATAATTTCTAATGAAAAAAGTAGGCAGTTTACCGAAAAAAAAAGAAAGACAGGGCATGTCACTTCTTTTTTCGTTGCTTCACGATAGGCAGTATCCAACTTTTTGTTTCCATTTTTAGTGCTAGCCCAAACACAATACTTTATGCTCTTGTGGACATTATCCTCGCTATATGACTTAATTACGAAGAACTTTGCGTCTTTAACTTGGGAGAGCAGATCTGTTTGACAAAACTGACCAACATGATCATACAAAATCATATTACTTTTACCGTTTAGCCTGGATGCCCTAGGTCCTCTGTTTCTCTCGGTAAGTATGGCAGGGCAGTGGCAGAAGTCACTGTGGCTTCCACTTCTTGCCTCATCAAGCGGTGATAAATTATAATCAATCTCCCAGGTTGGGTTAGAAGAGGAATCAGAGAGAAAATGACTTTTGCATTGAGAATAAGCTTGCTTTCTGCAACTTAAGCTTGCAGCAGATTCAAAAGCATCATGCAAAACCCTATGTGGTTGACCCTGCATATATTTATAAGAGGTCAGACATATGAAAGAACCAAACAAATAGGAACTTCAAAAAGCATTACAGGTGTATAGGTTACAATAATCTGATTTACTTTGAGCTGTACAAAGAATGTAAGGAAAATTCCTTGAGTTGCAAAGGTAGTAAACTAGTGATTACAGAAACTAACCATATTAAAATCATTTGCAGATGATTTCGCTGAACCAAGGTGGTCCATACGTGTTGTAGTAGAGGCCATTGGAAAATGCGATTTTTCGCCATTGAAGGGGTAGAGATTGGGACCCCTATGTTCTCCAAATAAATGATTTCTCAAGCCAAATCTTCCCATAGAGCGTATCATATAATCAGTCTCACTACTGTTTCTTTCAGTTGCATGCCCATCAAAATGTCTAGAGTTCGCCTGAAACATGGGAAACTCTGGAGAAACATGAAAACGTTCTGGGACTGGATACTGCTGATTTGATGACTCAAAGGGACCAAGATGTCTTGAATCATCAGCGTAGAGGCCACCATAAAGCTGCAATGATGATTGATTTCTAGTAGAATTAGATGGCCTCTGAAAATTTGATGGCACTCCATTACCAAGGAAAGATATTTCATTTATCATGCCATATATCAATTAAAAAAAAAAAAAAAATGAACACATCATGAACAGAAAATTCAAATTAATTAGAATGGAAGATATAGATTAGATGATTTACGCACAGGATAAACTTTATCAAAGCTTGGAACATCCATATGTGGATGGTACGACCTTGGAGTATCAGCTGCATTTTCATATCCTGATAAAAACGATGGCAATAATGAGAAACAAGGCGAAGCAGAAACAAAGGAGTAGTAGAAATGTTTCATGGACATATGGCAATGTTTCTTCTAGTGTGCACTTCGAAGAATTGTATAATAAAAAAAGATAACATATAAGGAAAAACATGCAGTTCACTGGTGAAACCATACGGTCTAAGAACATGATACAACAATGATAGTTTCTCTTCTCTAAATACCATAATCAAGTTGCACATGTTTTGTTTTGTCAAAATAAAGAATACCATAAGAAAGAAAACAAAATGAACTTCACAACAAGCAGAAGATTAGTGGTAATCACACTTAATTACAGTTAAAAGTTAGAGAGGTGATGAAAGTATCATACAGGTCTAACCTCCAATGTGAAATGATTCTTGTTTAAACCCAGATGAAGTTGCAGAAAAAGTATTACCCATACAAAGGGCGACTGCTACTCGTGTCCTGTAAAGCCTTAACACAATGTCATATTGGTGCTAGCTTACATTACAAACCAAAGCAATGTCATTAACCAGTTACCTGATCGTGGAGAACAATCTGGTCAGAATATAGCCTCTCTACAATATCCAATTCCAGCATGTTTAAACCCTTAACTGAACCTGAATATCGAAAGGAATCACAATCAAGTATAAGCTAACAATGAAAAAAAAAGTGAAATAGAGAAAACCAACAAAGCCTCGTATAAGTGGAAGAATCTCCAAAAAAGGGGCAAGCTTTTGCAGATCACAACCACAGGAAGGGGCCAAAATTCATCAATGGACATAGTATTCTCTTTGGTGAGAGTGACGAAACAAACAAAAAAGCACACTTTAACCCCACGAGAATAAAAAAAAAAAAAAAAGGTTCGAAATTTATCCTTTTAAAGAGAATCCACGAGGTTTACCAGTAGGAGGAAGCCAGTCGGTGGTTCGGTAAGAAGCGGCCATAGAAAATGAAGGCAATCGGAGGTATAAGGAAGCGAGACGATGTTGTTGATAAGTTACGAAACAGGTGAGAATCTGTTGTTAAAGGAATGAAAGGTGTCGTCGAGAGAGGTGTAGGAATTGTGAATTTGACGAATTTTGAGAGTTTGGGTTACGCATGAAAAATATCCCGATAATAATTAATTAAAAATTTGATCACTTAATTTGAGATTCATTCTTAATAAAGTTGATTCGTGACAACACAGTTTTTTTTTTATGGGGTGGTTTAATAAGCGAGTGCCGGGAAATCTCTTTACATACTTAAACTCTAGATCTCCTACTTATCATTTCTAGATAAAACAGTCTTTGGTTTCAAGTGTGTCTTCAAAAATGTTGTACGGAAAACTCTTTACATGAACTTTACTAAACTTAATTTATTATAAGTTTTGGTTTTATCATTGGATTGACATATTCTAATCCTCCCTATTGTAGGATCCACTACGTCTATTATTTTTTCTTTAATCAATTGTTGTCGAATCTTTGTAATTTCATCAAATCAATATAATTTATTTTTAGATGAAGAAAAAGATAAGTGAGCGCCAATGCAAGTAAACATAAATCACAAAATAAACTATTTATGAGATTAATACAATACTAAACCGTTTGTATTTTCACGCAGCATTTTATGCTAATTGAGAAAATTTGAATATCTTGAAGTATGGATTTTTTTAATGAATATATATAAATTCATAGTTAGACTATTTCAAAAGAATAAAAATAAGTCATAGTTAGAATTATTTACTTGTAGAATAAATCATAATTGGTTTCCACAAAAAATAAGAATAAATCATAGTTAGAATTATTTAGCTGTAGGGCTTTAAGCCCAAGACAAAGAAAAAGGAATGATTTGCATGAAGCACGACATATGTTGGAAGGATAACGTTTATGACCATCTACTAGCTCAATTATCACGTAGCACGACTACATTTACTTGTAACAAAGAGCCTAAGCTTTTACATAAAGAAAAAAAAAAAACAAAAAACCCAAGTAGTTACATATGATTTTACCAATCAAGTTTTTCTCGAGTCAGATCTACATCACTAATTCATAAAGTTAGAGATAATTATTCTTAGAGAAAAAGAAAATTAAGAGTAGTGTTTTGAAAATCGGACCAGATCTGCCGGTCAAACTAACTCTTTAATAAAATCAATGCGAGTTGAACTAAAATCTGGATTTATATAGGGATGTTTCAAGTTTAACAAATAAAGTTAAAAGGTCTACCAAATGTAAAGTACACATGACGTTAAATTACACACAACGCCTTTTTTCGTCAAAGAAAATTATATTGAAGCCATACAATTAGCTGATATAGTAGATTGTAAGAAACCAGGGCAAACTGGTGATGCATACCAATCGTAATCAGATTGTTTGATAATGTGTTTAGCTAAGAAGTCTGCACAATGGCTATGTGTACGTGGTTGATGTGTAAACATAACATGAAAAAACATAAAGTGTTGAGACATAATGTTGCAAACGAATGTTTGGCGTTTTAGCATTTAGCAAATGAGTAACGTTAAGATTATCTCCTTCAAACTCGATATATTGCACTCCAGTTGTCCACATAACCTGCATAGCCCAAATAAGCACCGGTAGTTCAGCTTCTTCAACCGTATATCTACTTTGGAATTTTCCATGCTGAATAGTAGAGAATCTTCATCTGAATCGTGTAAAATCCAGTCCAAACCTGAAACCCGTAATGTGAAAACCATCATAATTACACTTCCAAAAACCGGGTCTATGATGTGTCCAGTGATGGATCCAGAACCGATTTTAATCTGGGGCACATTCTATCATATTTTTTCACAAAATATAATATATAAACTAAAAACAAGTTTTATGACAAAAGAAAATCCTAAAAAATTATCGTAGTTATATCGATTATGTGTATATAACTTTAACAACAATATATTTTACATTATTATAAAACTATTACTTACATTCAACATGTCGATTCCTCTTAATGTTTGAAAGAAAACAAAAATCTACTCAAAGAATTATTTAAGAAAAGATGGTTAAATGTCGGGCTGAATGTTTTCTCCTCTTCTTAGTTTTTAATAATTTTGGCTATATCTATAGTTTACTATGAAGACCTTTTTTGTTTTTACAAAAAAAAGTAATTGGGCGCTTTTTTGTTTTAGTTATTTTGGGGTCAAACTGTTACAATTTTCTAAGGAGGTGTATTGAATCTTGGATTTTAAATTATTGTGAATGATTAATATTTTATGAATTTTTAGATGCTTTTAGATGAATTCGGGAAATTTTTTATAATTTGTGACAAAATCCTTATGAATTTCATAAGATTTGGATTTTTTTAATGTTTTAACTATAAATTCCTTTAAATAACTCTAAAATCTCATACAATTACATAAAATCGCACATTCATATTTTTCAATAGCAGTGTATTTGATTGTGTTTTTTAAAATTATTAGTTCAATAACACTAAATTTTAGTTGATGTTTAAAAAAAAAATCATATTTAAACAATAGATAATTTGCTACTTAAACTCAAAAGAATGTTTTAATACAATCCTAAATTGAATATGGGTATACGTGTGGAAGAAATTTTTTTTAGAAATAGAGTATAGGGTTTAGAGTTAAAAGAAAAAGATAAAAAAAGAAGAAGAAGAAGAAAGAGTATGAGGCACTCCCACTACTGATACTACGAGTTTTAACCCTATATCCTACTGCAAGTGCACAACAAACGTAATAGTACTTAGGGGTCGAATTCCTCAGATAACCAAGTTACACTCTCAATTTATATTGAATCGCAAGCTATATCAGTCGAATGAAGGAAGTGAGTTCTAACAACTTTAATGTGATTGTAATCAAATAACTAAAGTAATCGGATGTCGGGTATTCATTCGGGAGTTAGAATTCTTGTCAGGGAAACCATTCAGGAAATACTCTAATCTTATTCTCGGCTTGAACATAAATAAAGGTAAACCAACTCTTGTTGAATCTACCCCTCTACTAATAACCTAAAGATACTAACTCTCGTTGGTTTCAGATTACAAATAGGCTTTATTGTTTATGTTCAATTACCCACAATCCAACCTAGCATCAACTCTCATTGGTAGTGAAGGAATTGCTCTTCTAACCTAGTTCTAGTTCTTAACAATCTTCTGGAAAGTTAACAACCTAAAATCATCGACTAGGTGATCAGGCTAATCTATGCATTGGACTCGAGTATTAGAAGGAGAATCATCTATTCATCAATCCTATTTGTTCCCCAACAGTGAATTCTAAAACCCTAGAATCCCTAGATCCGATATAAGATCTACTTAGACATAGAACAACAAATTTGGCAAGTCATGATGAACTGAAATTGAAATTGCATTAACAGAAATAAAGAGGATTCAAAAATTCTTCTCAAGTATGAAGAGATCTTCTTCCTACCTTACAAACTCTGTAAAATTCGTCTCTCACAACTCAAAAAACGGCCCCCCTATAAAAATAGGAAAAAGAGTATTTATAGGACCCAAAACAAGAGTTGAAAATCGCGAAATTAGGTTTCTGCGAAAGGTTTTTGATCGACCGATCCTTGGTTGATCGATCGATCTTTTGGGATGATGAATCGATCTTCTCAAAAACCAAGTCGTTTTTCAGATCGTGCGCATAATCCTTTCAGATCATTGATTGATCGATCCTTGGTAGATCGATCAGTCATTCCTTTCGTGGAGAATGCCAGAAAATGCTTCAAACCTCTCCAAAGTCCACCTTCAAACATGATTCTAACTCTGAACGTTTTTTACCTGAAATCTCAATATAACATAGACGAATTTCCCAAATATAACTGTAATAATGAGCTCAAAACCGACAAAATATGAGGAACATCAACTACTCAGGCCCTTAGATCCACCAATGGACGTGTCCAATGTCTAGCAGTAGAACTAGGACGTGAAGGCACTGGATTTGGCTGAGAGGACGATCCGGCATAGTAAACTTAATCCATTCGGCTGTGTAATCCCTCGGTGGTGGATACACGACAAGCTACACTCTATGCTATATTCTCACGATCCAGAAGAATCATCTTTTTGATATGTCTCTCCGTTTATTGCCTTTTGGATACTTTAGTGTCTATGGAATAACTACACACAACGCTATGACATTCGTTCGATTCTTTTTTTAGTCAAATCAATACAAATTTTAGTTATTTCATTGTTAATTTCTCGTAACTAGTGAAGGATATTATATACTACAAACCACTAGATTAGAAGTTTTGATATATTGTTTACTATAGTTTGGATTTTATTTTAATAATAAATATTCTATCTATAAAAGTATAATTTTCAAAATAAAAACCCAATCTTACTTATGTGTATATATTCTTCTTTATATGTGAGAATATATATATATATATACGTCTATTGAGAATATAACGTTTTCATTTTATATTAGATAGTTATTTGTAGCGTAAGAATATATTGAAAACCTTTCTTATGTGTGTGTCATCTCATTATATGTTAAACCATAAAGATCATTTATACGTATGTATATATATATATATATATATATATATTGTAACTCCTGTATGTACATATTGAAAACTAAAAATGAAATAAAAAAGTGCAGAACAGTATATGTTCTTAGCCCAAAAAAGAGTACAAATTCACAGAAATATCTACGAGTATTTTGTAATTGATACATATCAAAAATTATCAAATTAATTGAGAGTCTTGTTGGTGCAGATCAAGTTCAAATATCTGGTGATGTTTCTTTGGCTGAAGATGCTCTTGTTGATGATGATTCTATGGCAGAAGATGCCACTGTTGGTGATGATTCCATGGCAATTGAAGCACACCTAGATGTTGCTGATCCAAAAGCTATAGTTGAGGGTGATGATGGTTCCTTTTTAACGGAAGAGGAGCTGAATGAAGATGATCTGGTCCAATATGAGGACTTAGAAGCTGAACCAGATCCTGCAGGAGATTTCACATTGGTTCATAGAGAAGCTTTTGATCGTGACCTTGTGCTGCATGAAGAGGTGATGGCAGACCAGAGTTATGTTGTACAAGAGGCTGTGTCTGCTAAGCCGCCTTTCGCTCCTATAAAACGAAGCCAGCAACTACCTTTAGAGGTGCAAGCGCCAAGAAGATAAAGAACCAGTTTATCCTCTCGCCAAGGACGACGAAGCCGGCAAGCAAAAACTAGTCTGTTACGGAAGGTGTTACCAAAGATTTGTCCTCCAAATTTTAGTTTTCAATGATAAAGTTGTTGGAATTGTCAATGTGTTGGTAATAAGAGACAATAGATTTTTAAAGGGATATTTGAAAAAAGAATAAGCCAAATTTTTGGTTTTTGTGTGAGACAATATATAATTTTGCATTTATAAAAACTTAAAGCCCATTAGAATTATGATTCTTAATAATGGTGGAACCCATTGGAAGTAGTGGTGTGCTTTCTTTAATTCTAGTTCTTCTAATTTGGTTGTTAATTATAATAAGACGATTGATGTTTAAGGTCAGAAGATTTTAATAACTTTTATTTATGGAGAACCCATTTCACATTTTCGGGACCAAGTGTGTGAACGATTAACGCGTTTTGAGATTTATCATGGTTGCTGATGGGAGGTTTTAATGAACTTTCCCGTAATCATGAGAAACACAGAAGCTCTCTTTAAGAGTGCTAATTCTTTTTTAGATTTTAGTTACATGATTCATATGGTTTTGTTGAATTTCTGTGTTTAGGCAATTTATGGTTATGGAAAGATGTTCGACGAAACGGTATTGTTAGGTGTAAATTAGACAAAACCTATGGTAATAACGATTGGCATAATATTTTCCGAATTTAGAAGTAGTTTTACTTGGAAATGATGGAATCCAACCATCGACCAATTGTCGGGTCTTTCTGAGAATATGGGGTCCACAAAAAAATCACAATTTCACTTTGACAGGAGGTGAATTAAAAAAAAAACAGGTTTTACACACACAATAGCTCGTGGTTGGCGAGGTGTTCCTTGTCGATCACGCCTATCTTTCACAAATAAGATTAGGAAATCTCATGGATCAATTTCTAAGTGGAGGAAGGAAAGTATTCCTTTCTGGGAAGATTCAAATTATTAATCCACATAATATCAGGATGATAATAATAATTTCTTCCAAAACTCAAGAGGTTAGAGACGAATTAAAAAAAAAGCTTACAACGAAGAAGAAACCTAGTGGAAGCAAAAGAGAAGAAACGTATGGCTAAGAGAGAAAGATAATAATACAAGGTTTTTTATGCCCAGACAAAACAAAGGAGGGCTCAAAATAGGATTGTAGGCATCCTTAACAATGAAAATGTTTGGTTAACTAAAGATATCGATATTTCTCAAGAAGTTGTAAGATACTTCTCTGAATTATTCTCCTTATAGGGGTCTACTGTCAGTGAGGAGCTCTCAGTGGCATTGTACCTAAGATCTCTGATACTGACAATATGATGCTGAAGGCGAGAACTTCAGAGAAAGAAGTAAAAAAGCCCTGTTTACGATAGATTTAGGGAAAACAATGGGACATGATGGTATAACTTCTTTTTCCAAAAAAATCATGGGATGTAGTTAAGGATGATGTTGTTAGGCTGGTAAATGATTTTTTGATTAAGGGGAGATTTGAGACGAGTATAAATAAGGCTAAACATTTGTCTTATCCCGAAAATCAACATGCCGACTAAGATGTCAGAATTTTGGCCCATTAACTTATGTAATGTTAGTTATAAAGTTTTTTTCAAAGGTTTTATGGCTTATATTGAAGAAAGTCCTACCAAAGTTGGTCTCTAAAACTTAATCGACCTTTGTTTCTGGTAGATTAATTTCAGATAATATCTAAATTTCTTAGGAAATATTCAATGCTCTAAGGACTAATAAAGCTATTCAAGGGGAATATATTGCAATAAAGACTGATATGAGCAAAGCTTCTGATAAGGTATAATATAATTTTGTGTAAAGTCTCTTAAAATTTGGTATTATGTATTCTATTCGGTGAGTGGAATACTGAGTTTTACTTAATGGATCTCCATCATGTTTGATAATCCCGAAGAGAGGCCTCATACAAGGGGATCTTCTATCACCATATATCTTTATTATGTGTCCTATGGTGTTGAGATCTATGCTACAAAAGGTAGAACAAGACAAGGAGATAACAAGGATAGTCATTGCGAGAGCAAGTCCTAGGGTATCTCATCTAATATTTTGCACATGATAGCCTTTTTTTTTGTCGAGATAACAAGGAAGAGGCTATGGTAATTCTAAAATTTTTGGTGAATTATGAGAAGTGTTATGGGCAAAAGAATCTTCAATCTAATTTGGTCATTTTTTTCCGAAGTCACATAAACCAGAGCTCCATCAGATATCTGGTATCAATACTTTGGGTGGAATGAGTTCCTTTCTAGGAATTTCGGAGAGTTTAGGTGGAGCCAAGACAAAGGTATTTGTCTTTGCGAGGGAGAGGCTACAAGAAAGAATTAATAGTTGGTCATCCAAGTTTTTATCCAAGGGTGAGAAGGATGTGCCAACTAAATCGGTTCTTACAACTCTTCCTACTTATGTTATGACATGTTTTCCTTAACCGAAGTCTACCATTCCAAAAAAAAATTCAGCTATTGCTAATTTTTGGTGGAGTAATTCAGAAACCTCTAAAGGTGTTCATTGGATGAGGTGAAAGAAACTATGTAAACCTAAGTCAGAAGGTGAATAAGGCTTTCGAGCTCTAGAGTTATTCAACTCGGCTATGTTAGCAAAAAAGTTATGACGCTTACTTGATTATCCCAATTCTCTCTTTTCAAGAGTTATGAAAGGCGGTATTATAGGAATCACAATCACATGGATACAATAAATTTTTTATTTTGTTGTCCTATAGTTGGAGAAATATCATTTATGTTTGTTTCCTGGTCAGGAAAGAAATTATCAAAAGAGTTAAAACATGTGAGTACATCTCTTATTGGAGAGAACATTGTATAACATATGAGTACCCACGTCTAGCAAGAGGAATATGGCCAAATATTTATTCAGATTTGACGGTGGACCAGTTATTGACTCCACTACTAGGACTTGGCGTGAGCCTCTCTTACAACAATTCCTCAAGCCTGAAGATGTCACATTAGTAGTATATATATATTTTCGGCGGAGGTCAATAAGGGATTATTGGGGGTGGCATTATTCAAAAACATGATGTTATTCAATTACATCTGGATACAAAATCAAAGAAGTGTCCTTTTTTGCTGATGTAGGTAAGTTAGGTCCAAATTTTCAGGCACTTCAGAACCACTCGTGGAAACTAAAATGTCCGTCCAAGGTAAAACATTTTATTTGGCAAGTAATCGCATGTTGTGTGGTTTTTAAGGATAAGCTAAGATCATGAGGTATTAACTGTGATTTGATTTATAATAGATATGGTAATGATAAGGAATCGGTAAACCATGTAAGTTAGCTATTCATGTGTTCCCATGTCAATCAATTTGATCTAATTTAGATTATTTATTCTAGCGCTTACCAAATGATGTAGATAATTTGAGTTTTCCTTGGATTATTTGGCATATTTGAAAGACACTAAATGAAAATGTATTCTCTAATTTAGACACGGATCTGAGAGACATAATTAGGCAGGCTGAGATCGATGTCTTAGAATAGTTCCAAGCAAAGAAAGAAGTTGTCTCGAAACCCTAATCAAGCTGTATTGATCAAAGCCAGTCTTGGTGTGAGGTTTCTAGCCCTCTTACAATGAACTACTTTCACAGGGTACCGTTGTTTAGTGGATAAAGCTTGGAGAGCCTCCGATATTTCCTCGAGCATTGGATGGTTCAGTTTTCCTCATTTTGTAGATGGTACTTTTATGGGGGTCCGAGCTAACCCGCAGAGTCTTTTGGCGTTACATGTAGAAGTTTAGGCAGTTATAAGCGCGATGACGAGTCTTCTTTCTTTGGACATGCTATAGGTGGAGCTGGCGACATATTGCTCAGATGTCTTGGAGAAAATTTACCCTATAATAACATTTAAAGGCAAATATATAAATGAGTTGGAGATGCTCTTATGTGTGTAAAAAAAATTAAATGGATCGAAGTTGAGATTTTTGGAAAAAAAAAACTTTATTTTATTTTAGCAGTGGTAATAAATTAGATAGATAACATAGTAAGTATAAAAGTATTAATTCATAAAAGGTTTAGTTTGATTTTCACTAGGATGTATAATTTCACTAAACTAATATCAGAGTTCACAACATATATTATTAATATGTTTGATGAGATAACATATTTGTGAAATTGGTCGAGCTTAGCTAATTTGTTTTTATGGTAAATCTAATATTTTTATGGTAGCTACATGCTCAGATTCAGAGTGAGATTAATATCACAAATTGTCCAGTAGGAAACCAATCAGATAATAGAAAGTTATGGCAAGGAATTTCTTTTCTTACGGTGGGAGACCAAACTTTCATTGGATATATATGCTTTATTGATGGGTGTTGGGAAAGACTCAAAGTATTGTTCAGACTCGACAAATGGAGTTTGTATGAGAGGTATAGAAGTGTTTCGTTGAGTCAGGGGATTTTAGACGCGCAACAAACTGTTCGGAGATTCGGAAGATGGTGTCTTGTTTTGAAGATTGACCAACTTTCTCTTAATACTTGGAGGAGTTTGACAGACTTAGAAGACTCTTCACCTCTTTTACCATTCAACAGGTCTCAAAAGCTCTCAATAGAAAAGTCGATTGGTTAGTTCGTAAAGTTCGTAAAGTTCATAATTTTTCTACACATTGTACCTATGTAAACTCTCATCCTTCTTCTTAGCATACTCATCTAATATAAATTATATTTGCTGGAAAAAAGCTCTTTATTAAACCAAGTTCTTCTTAGGCTATAGTTCGGATGATCTATGGATGAGTTTTGTTGATCCAACTATTAAAGAAAAAAAAAGAAATTTTCAGTATTCGAACTCAAAGTCGTCTTGAAAATTTTATTAAAAGTGAAAGAAAAAGAAACTTAATAATACATAGAGAAATAAAAAAACAGAAAAGGGGGAAAAGCAGCGTCGTAGCAACGCAAGTTTAATACAGTAAGATCGCCTCCTTCCCCTTCCCATAGTGAATAAATAGAAAACAAAAACCCTTTTGCGGCTCTAAATCTCTCCCTAAGATCTATCTATCTTCCTCATTCTCTTTCTCTAATGGCGCAGATGGATCCCGATTCCGTGGCCAAGGCTTTCGTCGAACATTACTACTCCACCTTCGATACTAACCGTGTCGGTCTCGCTGGTCTCTACCAAGAAGCTTCCATGCTCACCTTCGAAGGTCAAAAGATCCAAGGAGTCCAGAGTATCGTCGCTAAGCTCACTTCTCTTCCTTTCCAGCAGTGCAAGCATCACATCTCCACCGTAGATTGTCAACCTTCTGGTCCCGCCTCCGGTATGCTCGTTTTCGTCTCCGGTAATCTCCAGCTTGCCGGAGAAGAGCACGCTCTCAAGTTTAGCCAGGTTTCTCTTTCACTCTGTATCGCCTATTTCTTCCGATTGTTTATTCCCTAAATTTCTGATTGGTTGACCGTGCTGGTTGTTTTCGGATTCGACGATTTGCCTCTGGTTGTGATTTTTAGTAATTAGGTTGGTAGTGTTGTTAAGTTATCTGATAGATCTATAAATCTGGTTCTTTCCAAGTTTGTATATCTCGTGTGAATAGGCCCTTACAAACTTTACATTAGCCTCCATTTAGTCTCGGATATTCAGTAAACATGTGGAATCGAAAATTGATGAATTTGTTTACCAGCGTCTAAAATGGTTTTCAGTCTTGTGTGTTTCCTAGTTGACTTCGTGTGAGGAGAGTATTATAACCTGCTTGGCATGCTATTTTTCATACATATAAAGTTCTTGTCACGTTTATTGAGTTCAAGCCTCGTCTTTATGTATCCCTGTCAACAAAATGAATTGTTTGGTTTGATATCTTTGATCTTCTGTTAGTTGTTTGGTACGTTTGAGATCTTGTTCTAACACAAGTACAAACCCTATTTGTTTTTGTGTGTTCCAGATGTTTCACTTGATGCCAACGCCACAAGGAAGCTTTTACGTGTTCAACGATATATTCAGGTTGAACTACGCCTGAACAGAGAATCACATTACTGTTGCATTTCTATACTATTTGAGCAATCTCTCTCTATCATTTTCCCTCTTGTCCTTTTTCGTCTTATTTTCTTGATAATTTATATTGAGAAGAGAAGAAAAACTGTCTCTCATGTATTTGGTTTGGATGGTTTGTTCATTTGTCATTACAATTTATTATAAAACAATTTGAAATGGTTTCCAATCTCATTGACCCTTATCCTCTATTGTTTATGTTGGTTTGGTGAAATGAGAGCTCTTAGGAGAAATTGGTGAGAAAAGAAAATTTGTTTGGTCCTAGCTTGGCTTCTTAAAAGAACCTTATCCGTGTTCTGTCAAAATGCTACATATGAGCTTCTGTGTATTGATACAAGTTGTTTGTGGGGATGCAAACGGAGATTGCTTCAAGTTTTCAATAATTACATGATAAGCATAGCAAATCTGAGTCAGACAAGTTTTAATCAATTTTGATGTATAATTTTTGCGTATTTTTGAAAGAAAAGTCTCAGCTTCACTAATTTGACTGTTCATTCAAATCTCTGGCAGTTTTTCCCATCTATTTGCCAATAAAATATCACGATATTTCTTCGTGTTTAGTAGACACTCAATTAATATGGGTATGTGAACACAGCCATCATCGGTAAGCAGTTTTATGCAAATTCATCATTCAGTTTATAAAAGCAGATTCTACATAGCGTTTACTTATTAAGCTAATATTTAGGGTTTGTTGTCGACTCGTGTAAGATAATTCTAATTTCTAAATCAAAATTAGGTTTTTTTGAGTATTTGAATTTTAGAATGATAAAAACCAAAATCGAAAAATAATTCTCTTTTTTGGTCTTAGTACCCTCTTTTTCCTTTAGTGTTTTTGTTAAAAAAAATAGAGCTCCATTGTATAACTTCAGTGCGGTTTTGAGATTTCACAGTTGTTAGGGTTCCTCATCTCGTCGTTTGCCTCCCTGAAATTTCTCCTAAGAAATTTTTGATGTTTGCTGCTATGGACAAAGCCTTAATGGATATGTCTCTGGAGGAGAAGGAAGATATCCTTTCGCTATGCCAGATCTTGCCAAAATACTAATCCAATGATAAGAATGTCTTTAGTCTAATAGGTTGGTTGCTTAACCCACAACATCAAAACATCTCGAGTCTCATCTTCGACTTTCCTAGGAAATGGCAAAAGAAAGAGAGACTTCGAGGCGTTGCGTTATCGCGAGAGAAATTTCAATTTTTATTTCGCACTGAACAAGATTTGAAAGAAATTCTCGAGGAGAGTTTCCACAAATACAACGAATGAGCTATAACTGTTGAATGTTGGACTGCAAAGTCGGAGCCAGACTCTCTACAATTCGTCAATATATAGGTCCAAATTTCGATGTATACCCATAAACTATTACACCCTCCCCGCCATTACTCTACTCGCCGAGATCGTGGGTCAGGGTGGTGGAGGTCCTCTTTGATGAAAACAAGCCTCAGACTAAAGATTTTGTGAGGGTCAATATCAAAATTGATATTTTGAGGCCTTTTAGACAGTCTAAGCAGGTTCTACTCCCAAATGGTTATACCACTGAGGTAACGTACTTCTACGAAAAGGTCCAGAGACGCTGTTACTCATGCCAACGGCTCACTCACGAGAAAGATGTATGTCCACTCATAATCTGAAAAAGACAAGATAAAACAATAGACAAAAGGTTAGGGGAAAAGATGGAAAAACCAGTATGTCTCTCTCAAGGAAAATGACCCTTTATATGGTATTATCACGGAAGAGCATATTGGTATCCATCCAATCTTAGGTAGACCCAAAATTGTTGCGGATGTGCTAGAATTTATGAGACAATATAATGTAGTAGCACATGGTGAAGAAAGGAAGACAAGAGAGTTGCAGATCAAGAATTTAATTATTGAAACCGAAAAACACCCATTGACTGAGAAAATAGTTATATGCTTGAGTCACCTCTTATTCTTTCCACTTATTTAAACAAAGGAAAAGGGATATAATTTGGGTATGAATCTTCTGCAATTGCCAGTGGTGAAAAGTTGTTATCGCCATCGATCAAAGCTGCGGGCACAACTACTTGATTTGGTCCTTAATCTCTGGTTCCAAATTATGATACCTCTGTATCAGGTAACTCGTACTCCATTTTTGAAACTCCCATCTTTCCAATGGTGTACGGAGATGCATTAATTGCATATGCGTCCAGAAAAGTAAGAAAGCCTCCAAAACAGAGAAAGATACCTTATGTTAAGAACATGAAACGGAGCCTTAAACCACAAAGACAGAGAGAATCAGCCCTGTTTAGACTCTCACCTCCTCTTTCTAAAGTTAAAGGGTAGAGGAAGAACAATGAAGAACCCAACAAAGATCCAAAGAAATTCAAGAGACAAAATCAAAAGATGGTCCCCGTTTTGGGACTGTCCAAGGATCAATGAGTATCTTGATATGGAATTGTCAAGGACTGAGGTGGCCTCACGAATTAACAGTTCTCCGTCTCATGGAATTGCGTAAAAACACTTTCCTGAGATGTTGTTTTTAATGGAGACTATGAATTCAAGAGATGTGATTGTAGATATAAAAGTTTAGCTCGGGTATGATCATGTATATACGGTGGAACCTGTTGGCAATGTGGTGGCCTTGCTCTCTTTTAGAAGATAAGTATTTCTCTGGATTTTTTGTTTATGAATAAGAACTTGATGGACCTTAAGGTTCAGTTTGGACCTGAATTTTTTTTTTTGACTTTTGTCTATGCTAATTTTTTGGTTCGATTGCGGCATTTAATGTGGAAAAAGATTACACGCTTGAATGCTCATAGATATGGTAGTTGGGCATTAATGGGAGACTTTACTGAGATTCCACAATGGAGAAAAATTAGGTGGGCCATCTAGGCCTCATTCTTCTTTTGTGGACTTCTCTAAAATGTTAATGGGCTGTAAAATGACTGAGTTCGATGGCTTTGGAATAGCTTCACATGTGGAGGTCCCCGATTTGATCTATGGATTCAATCCAAATTAGACAGGTGGTTCTCAAACTCAGAGTGCATGTTATAGTTCCTAAGTTCTAATAAAAAATTTATGGACAAGAAAGGGTTTGATCATATGCCAATCCTTATTAATCTGATTTCATCACATGCTTCTTATAAAGGAAGTTTCATGTTTGATAAAAGGCTTCTTAATAAGCTTTTAGTCAAGGAAACAATTCATTCTACTTGGAATCACATAAACATTGGATCTATCTCAGAAAGGTTGAAGTGCTGCATGAAGGCTTTAAGTAACTAGAAATGCTCTAATAACACAAATTCCTCTAAGAAAATTAATGAAATCCAGCTGCAGATCGAGAGAGCTCATGCGAGTGTAGCACCATCGTTTCAGCATATAGCGATTCTAAAACATCAATTGGTTAAAGCACATAGATAAGAGGAGAGCTATTGGCATCAGAAAAGCCGAGAGAAATGGCTGTGTAAGGGTGACAAGAACACTCTTTACTTTCACTCCTCGGTTAAGGCTGAAAGAAGTAGGATCTTGCTCCACAAACTCATTGATAATGAAGGTTGTGTCTTCATGTTTGATGCTTCCATGTGTTCCCACGCTACAGCTTATTTTCAGGACATGTTCACCACATCACGTCCTTCTAATCATGTGAGTCTATTTGAAGGTTTTGAACCTCGTATTACAGACCAAATGAATCATTGCCTTACGTCCCAGTTAACAAGAGTTGAAGTTCGGCTTGCGGTTGAAGTCCTAAATATCTTCTCTTCTGGCTCTTTTGATAAAAAGTGTAACTACACTCAACTGTGTCTTATCCCTAAGACTGAAAATGCAGAGATGATGATGGACCTAGGACCCATCAGCCTATGTTCGGTTATGTACAAGGTCATTTCCAAGACAATGTTCTCCAGGTTGCAGCCATGGCTGAGTGAGATTGTATCTCCTAGACAATTTGCTTTTGTGGCTGAAAGGAGTATCTCTGACAACATTATGATAGCACACAAGATCGTGCATAGTTTAAAGTCCCACTCAACAATCTCCAGAGACTCTATAGCTGTGAAGAGAGACATGTCAAAGGCTTTTGACAAGATTGAATGGAACTCCCTTAAATGTCTACTGCAAGCATTAAGGTTCAATGACATATGGATCAGATGGATATGGACTTGTGTTACAACAATTACCTACACGGTCTTGATCAATGGTCAACCCTTTGGTATAATGCACCCTTAGCATGATATCCTTCAAGGAGACTCGCTTTCACCATTCCTCCTTGTGTGGTGCATTGAAGGGTTATCTCACCTTATGAATAAAGCTGAGGTTGTGGGTTCTATAAATGGTATCTAGGTCCATCATATGGGCCCATCAATTCACCATTTATTCTTCGTAGATGACATCATGTTTATGTGTTGAGCAGAAGTATGTAGAACAAATGGTAAAAGATGGTGAGGTCACCCACCTTTCAGATGCAAATGCTTGGAAACATTTTCAAATGATACATTCTGACTTTGCTAGAGAGTCTAGGAATGTTTATCTTGGCTTATGCACTGATGGATTTAGTCCATTTGGTTTGTCTGAGAGACAATATTCTCTATGGCCTGTCATATTGACGCCATACAATCTTCCACCGAATATGTGCATGCGGAGCGAATTTTTGTTTATGACTATTCCAGTGCCAAGTCCTTCTCATCTTAAACATTTCCTCGATGTGTTCCTGCAACCTATGATTCATGAGTTGAAACATTTATTATATAGAGGTATTTGCACATTTGATTACTCGCAGCAGCAGAATTTCAAGATGCATGCAATTTTATTGTGGACAATAAGTGACTTCCTAGTTTATGGACTGTTATCTGGATGGACGACACATAGAAGATTATCTTGTCCATATTGTATGGGTTGGTCAGATGTATTTCAACTAAAGCATGGTAAGAAGTCATGTTGGTTTGATTGTCGTCGTCGGTTTCTCTCCATGCATCATCCATACCGGAGGAATAAGAAATTGTTCAAGAAGAATAAGGTTGTGCGTGTTCCTCCCCCAACACACATGTTAAGCAGTGATAAATTAGAGCAAATTGATCATTATGGAGCTCAGGAAAATTGTATACATGGAGGCAATTGGCACACTCCAGGAAATATACCTCATGGATATGGTGATTCTCACAACTAGCACAAAAAGTGTATCTTTTGAGAACTCCCATATTGGAAAGATCTGTTATTACGGCACAATCTTGATCTGATGCACATCACAAAATACTTCTTTGATAACTTTATGAACACGATTTTAAATGTGCCGAGAATGAGTAAAGATAATTTAAAAGCAAGGTTAGACTTAGCCGAAATATATGCAAAAGTTGATATTTAATATATATTTAAACCTCTTTTACACTTAATATAATGAGAAAATAAATATTTACCGGCAATTAATTCATGGATAGTACTCGGTACGAGCTCAAGTAATGCAAAAGGAAGTAGTCTCTGCATGCATACTTGACAATCATGACTCTTCATACCGGATGTTTTTTCTCTTGCTCTATACATCTTGAGAATTTTGACACGTAATCATCGAGAAAATTTACGTCCGCTGAAATCCAATTAAACAATGTTTATTTAGCTTCTCCGGATAACTGAAATATTGGAATCAGTTGTTTTCCATCCCTTTTGATATGCAATTCTTTTCAGGGATCTATGTACACGAACACTAACACTGGATGGCGTAGCTCAAACAGAAGCTAACATTTCAGTGTTGCTATGTAATATGGAAAAAATATTTCCTCCTGCATTTTTTGATATGATGGAACATCTTCCAATCCACCTACCACATGAAGTAGCTCTTGGTGGACCTGTGTAATTTAAAAAAGAAAGGTTAAAAATCAAGCAAAAGTGAAAGGATCGATAGTTGACGGAAGTCTGATAGAGGAAATTTCTCATTTCGAATCGTATTACTTTAGTCCAACCGTCTCTCTCTCTC
>JAKUCM010007788.1:0-12914 GCA_023374145.1 Lepidium sativum
TTGAAAAGAAGGGAGAAGAGTCTAAAGTTTTCAAACTTTCCAATGCTTTGTATGGATTGAGACAAGCTCCTTGTGCATTGAACACAAGAAAGCTTGTACCAGATTTTAAGAAGCTTGGGGTTCAAGAGATGTGCAAAAGAAAGCTCGATATACAAGAAAGAAGAAGGAAACAATTTACTCATAGTTGCAGTGTATGTTGATGATTTATTTGTGACAGGAAACACAACTAAAATCATAAGTGACTTCAAAAATGCAATGTCCGAGCAGTTTGAGATGTCGGACCTTGGAAAGCTCAACTGCTATCTCGGTATTGAGGTGAATCAAACAAGTGAAGGAATAGAGATCAAGCAAGAAGCCTATGCTCAGAAAATACTCTAGAAGCAGGACTTAATGACTGTAATCCCACACATATACCAATGGAATTTGGGAAAAAACTGTGTAAGTCAAGAGAAGATGATCCAGAGATTGATGCAACATTGTATCGAAGAAGAATAGGATGTCTTAGATATCTACTACACACGAGACCAGACTTGGCTTTATCTGTTGGTGTGGTAAGTAGGTAATATGCAGCAACCAAAGAAGACACACATAAAGGCTTTGAAACAAATACTGAGATACGTACACAGAACAATTAACTATGGCTTAAAATTCAAGAAGGGGAGGGATCAAAAGCTGTAGTCGGTTACAGTGACATCAGTCATAACGTGGATATTAACGATGGTAAAAGCACAACAAGTCACATATTCTACCTAGGAGAGTCTCCGATTACTTGGTGTTCACAAAAGCAAAACACAGTTGCATATCATCTTGTGAAGCAGAGTTTATGGCAGCAACTGAAGCTTCAAAACAAGCCATATGGTTGCAAGAATTGTTGAGTGAAATCACAGGGAAAGAACACTTAAAGATTTTCATACGGATTGACAACAAGTCATCACTAGAACTCACAAGAAATCCGGTGTTTCACGGCCGCAGCAAGCACATACATAAACGATATCATTTCATTAGTGAGTGTATAGAAAATAATCAAATTATGGTGAAGCATGTGGCAGGAGAAGAACAATGTGCAGACATATTAACAAAGGCTCTTGCAAGAATCAAGTTCAAGCAAATGAGGAATCTATTAGGAGTTCAAATTATTTCAAAAGCAGAGTTGAAGCTTAAGGGGGTGAATGTTGGATAAGCTTCAAAGACTTATAGTCTAAGATAAACTTTAAAAAGGAGTTTAAAGTTTATGATAAGGCTTAGAAGATTTGAAATAGATTTAAGAGATATAGATTTCTATTTCAAATAGGATTATGAAGAGTTATCAAGAGTTGATTGATACTCCTATATATATGTGATCATCGAGTTTGTGAAGATCACAAGAGAACATTACAAATTATTTGTTGGTTAGTTTTTGAGTATATTTTCTAATCAATACAAGAGAGTTATTCTTGACAAGTTGTGTTTTTTCTTATTGACTTGAGAAACAATAACTGAGTTATCCCACATATACGACACAATAGCAAAGGCTTTGCAATATTTGATCGAGGCAAAACTTCTGGCAGATAAGGAGGTGGGGAAGCTAGATTTCCAGTTTCAGTCTGTGCACAACAAGTTTGACCAAATGATGACGTTTTAAAAACAAGGAGATAGACGTGGGTCTGGATCGGTGACACCACTAACGCCGTTGGAAGAGCCACTGAGGTTTCCTCTACGACCCATGAACTCGTCGTTTACACACCAGAGGAACCACCAGGTTTTCCACTGCGGAAGGAGGATATGGGAAAATCACTGGTGTCGAGTCGGAATGAGCATAGTGGAGCAATGTACACGCCGACACTGACTATTTGATACTACAAGTTTTAACTCTATATCCTACTGGAAGTGCACAACAAACGAAATAGTATTTAGGGATCGAATCCACGAAGAACCAAGTTACTTTCTCAATTTCTATTGAATCGCAAGCTATATCAATCAAATGAAGGAAGTGAATTCTAACAACTTTGATGTGATTGTAATCAAATAACTAAAGTAATCGGATGTCGGATATTCATTCGGGAGTTAGAATTCTTGTCAGGGAAACTATTCAGGATTTACTCTAATCTTATTCTCGGCTTGAAGATAAATAAAGGTAAGCCAACTCTCGTTGAATCTACCCCTCTATCAATAACCTAAAGGTCCTATTTCTCGTTGGTTTCAGATTACAAATAGGCTTTATCGTTTGGGTTCAATTACCCACAATCCAACCTAGCATCAACTCTCGTTGGTAGTGAAGGAATTGCTCTTTTAACCTAATTCTAGTTCTTAACAGTCTTCTAGAAAGTTAACAACCTAAAATCATTGACTAGGTGATCATGCTAATCTATGCATTAGACTCGAGTATTAGAATAGAACGATCGATCCTTACTTGCTCAATCGGGCAGTGGATCGTGCACAAATCTTCTTATTTTACTCGATCGATCCGCCTTTCTTCATGTCGTGCTATGGATCGTGCGGTAACTATGCTTGATCGAGCCTTGATTTTGAGGCCGTGTTATGGATCGTACGCTCTTCATGCTCGATTAGTTGGACTTTTCTCATTCGGTCGGGCTGTGCTTATCTAGTCGGGCAACGGATCGTGTTCTACCGACGATCGATCGATCCATGCTTTTCCAGTCGGGCAGTGGATCGTGCGCAAGTCCTGATCGGTCGATGCTTTGTGCTTGGTCGTGGTTTTGATTGTGCACATCCTACTGTATGCCTTTGATCGATCGATCATTGGTAGATCGATCGATCTGTGCCTTCGAGAGCTTCCTACTTTTGAACAAAAACACCAAAAACAAAAAAGAAATCAAATAAAAAGGAAAAACGGAAAACAAATGACCTAATAGTGGGTTGCCTCCCACTCAGCGCTCTTTTACAGTCATTAGCTTAACTCGGACGCCATTCAGATGGCGGAACTAATTGAGTGAGGTTTTCTCACTCCTTGGACACTGATTTCCTCAATGATGAACCTTTTCAACTGTTCATCTTTCGTGTGTATCGTCCTTTCTGATGCATCCAGCAATGCAATAGTTCCATCGCAGCCTATCCCCTTGACAGTGTAAACTCCACTAGTATCAATCCCAGGGCTGCCTGCAAAAATTTTTATAACAAGACCATTAGCATCGTAGTTACAGAATCTGTCAAGACGATAAAGGATACAAGTGTCTTTATATTCAGCCGAATCCCTCTCGTGTTCACGAAACAACTCATACTGCTCATCACAGTCACTGTCTTCTTCATCATCTTGAATCATCCCACAAAAACTACTCGAAGAAGCTCGAATGGGGTATGAAACATCCTTGTCGATGTTCTGCAACACGACTCTCTGACTCAGAAAGTCTAACTTGGCCCCAGCTATGTTGAGGAATGGCCTTCCCAACAAGGTCGGAACGGCTCCTTCTTTTGCCATCTCAGCAACCGTAAAGTCCGTAGGGATCTTGCAATTCCCGACCAGGAGACTGAAGTTACAAGTCTTCCTTTGGGGACCTTGGAAGATGCATCTCCATACTAAAAAGAGGAGTGATGTTCCTGCATCAGCTCAATTCCAAGTTTGTCCATAGTCTCAAAGGAGATAACATTGATACTAGCTCCAGAATCGCATAGGACATCGCTGAAAACCAGCTGTCCAACCCGGCATGGTATCGTGAACTCTCCTTGATCTTCTACCTTCTCAAGCTCCTTAGGGTATGAAGCTTGAGGATCGTGCTTGCTCTCAACCGAACTACCTGCTTCAGACCTCACCACATTGCAAGATTCTTTGGGATTTTTCTCAACCTTCCCAGGTAGGGCTCCTTGGGGGCGTCTAATAGCTTCAACAGTCTAGGCAACTTGTGTGTCCAGCTTCTTGAGGTGCATAAAGACTGACTCAAACTTCCCATTCAAGTCATTGTAGATGTTATCCAACTTAGCATTAAGCTCCCTGGTAATCTTTTGCTGCTCAACAACGAGCTGCTGAATCAAGGCCTTAATTTCTTCGTTCGACGTCCCTGAAGGTGCTGCTGGAGGTTGTAGCTGCATTGGTGGCGGTACATAAGGCTTGTATGGTCTCTGCCAGTTGCTCCCTCGTGCGTTCTGAGCAAAAGGTTTCTGGTTGTTCCATCTCTGCCCTGAGTTCTGGACGAATGACTTTCCCTGAAAAGGTGACCCTTGGGACAGTGTGGGTGCTAGAAAAGTGACATCCTGTGGGTTCTCAACGTTAGTGCTCCTGTAGGAAAGGTAGTTCGGGTTCTGTTCCCTGTTCTGCCAGTTAACATAGTCGACCTCCCTTTGATCTTCAGAACCAGCTGAAGCATCCTGAAACTAAGCTACTTCTCTACTGTCCTCAACCTGATTCACACTCCTCTGATTACCCTGATTTGCTCGGATCAGGATATTAAACTTCTCAGTAATGTCATCGATCCTCTGAATTTCTACACTGTTTACCTTCCTAGTCCGATCATATTTCGAACAATGACTACCAAAACTTGCAGCTAGGTTTTCAATCAGAGTGCAGGCTTCGTCCCTAGTGTTGGTCATGAAATCCTCATTGCTGGCAGCATTCAGAAAACTTTTGTACTCCCACTCGATCCCGCTGTAGAAGGTGTTGAGAACCTGTTCATCCGAGTACCCATGGTGCTGAAAGTCTCGCTGGTACTCCTTTAAACGTTCCCACGCTTCATTCAAAGATTCCCCAGATCGTTGCTCAAACGATGAAATCTTTCTCGTGAGAGCTGCAGTCTTGGACTTCGTGTAGAATTGGTCGAGAAATGCTGCTCAAATCTGAGCCCATGTGGTGAGTGATCCTGGAGGTAGTGAACGCAACCACGTGGAAGCTCTGTCTGAGAGTGAGTGATGGAAGAGCTTATACTTCACATAATCAGCCGGTACACCATTAGAGCAAGTGGTCCCACATATGTCCTCAAAGTTCTCTATGTGGTCCATAGGATTCTTCCCTGGAAGTCCATTGAAGACATACTTCTTGACTAACGCAATGAGTTCCTCTCAATACCAGGAGGTCGAATAGCTGAGCGATTTCGATAGTGAGTGTGCGGAGTGTCCATGTCGCCTATCGCACTGCGTTGAGCAGGATCCCGTACTCTCCTAATCTCACCTAACTCCCTCTGCAACTGCTGTACCATTGTGGCCATGTCCTACGGATCCTGCACTTGATTTCCTGGAAGATTCATATTTCTGGCTCTTTGGTTTTCTCTTTCAACTCTCGCAAGCTCCTGATTATCTAAGTTGAATAGGTGTTCTGAACCTTGACTTCTTGTCATACACCTGGAAAAGAACAAAAACAAAAAAAAAAGGAAAACGTAAGTAACAATATAGACTTGAAACTATAAACAGAAAATCGAAAGGCAACTATTGGTTCACTGGCAACGGCGCCAAAAACTTGATACTACGAGTTTTAACCCTATATCCTACTGCAAGTGCAAAATAAACAAAATAATATTTAGGGATCAAATCCACGAAGAACCAAGTTACACTCTCAATTTCTATTGAATCGCAAGCTATATCAGTCGAATGAAGGAAGTGAATTCTAACAACTTTGATGTGATTGTAATCGAAGAACTAAAGTAATCGGATGTCGCGTATTCATTCGGGAGTTAGAATTCTTGTCAGGGAAACTATTCAGGAACTACTCTAATCTTATTCTCGGCTTGAACATAAATAAAGGTAAACCAACTCTCGTTGAATCTACCCCTCTATCAATAATCAAAAGGTCCTAACTCTCGTTGGTTTCATATTACAAATAGGCTTTATCGTTTGGGTTCAATTACCCACAATCCGACCTAGCTTCAGCTCTCGTTGGTACTGAAGGAATTGCTCTCTTAACCTAATTCTAGTTCTTAACAATCTTCTGGAAAGTTAACAACCTAAAATCATTGACTAGGTGATCTGACTAATCTATGCATTAGATTCGAGTATTAGAAGGAGCTAAAGACACTAGGTTTAAGAGCTAAATGACTAATCTATCCTTTACATACTATTAACATGTATACGCCCCCGCAAGATGGAGTAACCGAGGTTAAGCCAATCTTGCTATTAAGATCTAAGTATCGGGGTCGTGACAAAGGTTTCGTTAGAGTATCCACGAGTTGGTCTTTCGATGAGACATGCACAACTCGGAGAAGTCCCTTCTGTACTAGTTCTCGAATAAAATGGTAGTCAAGCGCCAAATGCTTCATTCGAGAGTGGAAAACTGGGTTTGCACATAAGTATGTTGCGCCTATATTATCGCAGTAAATGACCGGTGGTGTGGAACTTGTAACACCGAGTTCCTTCAAGAGCAAAAATATCCATTGAAATTCAGTAACGGTGGCGGAAACCGCACGGTACTCAGCTTCGGTAGACGATCGAGCAATGCCCCTTTGTTTGCGAGATGTACATGAGATCGGTGTCATGCCTAGGTAGATGACATACCCGTTTGTGGAGATAAAATCATCCGTGTCACCTGCCCAATCTGCATCGGTATAACCATGAAGAACGGAATTAGAACTCTTCTTTATAGTAATTCCATGTGAAACCGTACCAGCAAGATAGCGAAGGATGCCTCTTAGCAGCCTGCATATGAAGTTCAGTGGGAGCATGCATATATTGCGAGAGACGATTAACTGAATAAGCAGTGTCTAGTCGCGTGAATTGTATGTATTGCAAGCTACCCATGATCATACGGTACTCGCGAGAGCATGAAAGAGGAGAGCCCGAGTTTTGTGACAAGCGCGGTAGTGGTGGCATGGGAGTCGTAACCAGTTTTGCGTCGCTCATCTTCGTCTTCTCCAGTAAATCAACAATGTACTTCCTTTGAATAAGGTGGAGACCTAGTGGTGTATGAATAACTTCAATGCCAAGAAAGTAGGACAAATTAGATAGCTTTTTGAGGGAGAATCGCGTAGACAAAGCTTTGATGAAGTCATCAAAAAGTGTAGAGGTGCTTTCCGTGACTATGATATCATCAACATACACCAATGTATAGATGAGATTATGACCATGAGAGTAGATAAATACCGACGTATCCGCAATGAAATTGGTGAAGCTGTGCTGAAGTAGATAATTGCGGAGTTCTTGATACCAAGCCCGATGAGCTTGTTTGAGACCATAAAGAGCCTTCCGAAGATGCCACACATGATTCGGTCTGTCATGATCAACATATCCCGGAGGTTGAGAGACATAGACTTCTTCATCAAGAGTACCATGAAGAAATGCGTTATTGACATCAAGTTGTTGAATTTTCCAGCCCCTAGTAACCGCAAGTTGAAGAATGACACGAATAGAAACGGACTTCACAACGGGGCTGAATGTCTCGGAATACTCGAGTCCATATTCCTTGTTGAAACCGCGAGCAACAAGCCGAGCCTTGTATCTGTCAATAGCACCACTAGGCAAATATTTTAGAGTATAAATCCATTTAGTGGAAATCACATTATGTCCTTGTTTTGGAGGCACCAACTCATACGTATTATTACGAAGTTGAGCATTAAGTTCATCATCCATAGCTTTCCGAAAGTTTGAATCTCGCAAAGCTTGAGTTACCGTGGTTGGGAGAAGAGGTTGTGGTTTTGTTTTAATGGCGGTAAACGACATTTTCTGGTTAGGTTTAGTAATATTGTCCTTTTTACGGGTTTGCATAGGGTGAGTGTTTTGTGTTAGTTTCAGGTTTTTGGGTTTGGTATTTTTGGACGGTTTTGGAACGGGTTCAATAACAATAGTGATTGCAGTTTTGTTAGGCTGAGTAGGATCAGGTTGTGTTTTAATGGAGTCGGGATTAGAATTGGGAGTGTTGGTAGTTTTATGGTGGCGTTGGTAAGTAAAAAGCGGAGGGGAAGAGGGACGTACCGAAGATGAGAGTGGAGGATCCGAGACGGGAGGCGCTTGTGACGAAGCTGATATGAGTGGTGGTATTGTAAACGGAATGGAGGTGGTGATGCGATCGGTGGGATCGGGATTAGTGGAGGCGGAGTCGGGTGAGAGGACATCGGGTCGTTATTGAAAGGGGTATACGGACTCCACGAATTTGACATGGCGGGAGATGTATACGCGTCCGGTTGGGTAGTGTAGGCAAAGATACACACTTTGAGTAAGTGAGTATCCCAAGAACACACATGGAAGAGAACATGAATAAAGCTTATGTGAGGTATACGGTCGGAGCCACGGGAAACATAGAGTGCCGAATACCTTGAGCTTCATGTAGATTGGTTGGTGACCGAAGAGCTTTTGATAAGGGGATTGATCTTGGAGCACTTTGGTGGGCATGCGGTTGATGAGGTAGATAGCGGTGGCGAAAGCATACGGCCAATACTCGCACGGTATGGAGGCTTGATGAAGGAGAGTGAGACCCGTTTCAACGATATGACGATGTTTTCGTTCAGCAAGCCTATTGTGTTCTGGCGTGTGTGGTGGAGAAGTGAGATGAGAGATTCCGCTGGCCGCAAGAAAAGAGCGTAGCGCAATGAATTCGCCCCCATTGTCGGTGTAGAGGGTCTTGAGAGTTTGTTGAAACCGTTTTTCCACAAGAGCTTTTAATACAATGAATGTATCTCGAACTTTGGATTTTTGCTTCAACGGGTATAGCCACGTATAACGCGTGAAATGATCCACAAAAATCAGATAGTAGCGGTAATTGTCCTTCGATAAAATGGGAGACATCCAAACATCCAAACATCCAAATAAATATACTCCAACGGGTGTGTTGAAACAATTGTATTTGTCAAAAACGGCAACTTGTGGCTTTTATTGATGAAACAATGAGAACATGGGAAGTCTTTATTGGACTGCGAACAAGGTAACGAGAATTTGGAAAGCAAGGACTGTAAAACGGGTGGAGATGGGTGGCCAAGACGAGAATGCCATGTTCGAAGCGTCGGTTTGGAGGAGGATATAGAGATGTTGAAGGGAGCGGGTTGAGGATGAGGTGTTTGCCACTCGTATAGCTCGTTTTTAGTGCTCCCTTGGAGCAAGTGGACCCCCGTTCTGAGATCCTTCACCTGAAAAAAGGCGGGGAAAAATTCCACCGACACTTGATAGTATTGCATAATTGATACACGGAAATAAGATTTTTGTGAAGATTAGGAATATAAAGAATTTTATTCAAATGTAAAGGACGAGATTGGGTAGAAAGAGAGGTGGAACCGGTATGCGAGATTGCGAGATTTGAACCATCAGCAATTGTAACCTCTTCTCCACCGTTGTAGAGTTGATGAAGAGAGAGGTTGTCCAGGTCGCTAGTGAGATGATGGGTAGCACCGGAATCAACAAGCCACGAGTTGGAATCATTGCCGGCCGCGGAGGCCATGTGCGCCCTAGGACGCCACGAGGTCCCCGGTGTTGGGTTGCGAGGTGAGGGCGCGGAGTAGGTGTCTCGAGACGGCTGGTAATAGGAGTACGAGCGGACGCTATGCCCAAAGACCCCGCAAATTTGACATTTTCCTTGGTAGCCACGCGGTGCTTGCTCGGAGCGAGAGGAAGCGTTAGAAGATGAATGAGCGGAGTGATGTTGGCGTGGCTGAGAGTTGTTGTTGTGGTCGCTGTTAAAGTAGCAAGGACCAGAAGACGTGTTGTTGTTGTACCGAACCGAAGCTGCATGAGCGGAGACAGGGGCGAGTGCAGCGGTTTCGACGTGTTGGAGAAGCTTGAGATCATGGTTGATTAGCTTCTCGTGAAGCTCAGCGAGTGTTGGGGCGGTGTCACGGCTCTCGATCTGATCGACCAACGTCTTGTAATCATCAGGGAGGCCAGCGAGAACATATTCGATATTGTCTTCGTGATCAACCGGCTTTCCAAGGAGCGCAAGTTGATCAAATCGAGTAACAAATCCTTGAAAATACTCATTCACAGATTTGTTACCTTTGGTCCATGTTCGCACTTGATGCTTGATTTGCTTGATATGACCACGAGTGGGCTTGGCATAGATTGATGTTAGAATGCTCCAGACTTCAGTGGAAGTGTTGGCGGTAGAAAGAATCGGCAGAATAAATGGTGAGATTGCGCTGAGAATAGCGCTAAAGACAAGTCGATCTTGCCTTTTCCAGAATGCGTGATCGGGATTAGTTGTGATCACGTCATTGTGGGTGATCGTAGGTGTTGGTGATGGGCGGGTTCCGTCGACGAATCCCGCAAGGTTGTAGCCGTCGAGGAGGGCCAGAATCTGGCGTCTCCACATGAGAAAGATGCACTCGGTTAGCTTGGCAATGTTGGAGGTGTTGACAGCAAAGAGTGTTGTGGTATCGGTCATTGATATGGCTTCGGCGGTTGGCATCGTGACAGTAAAAGAGAGAGCCGCAATCGAAGTTTGAAAAATTGTTAGGCGGAAAAGGATTTTTATGTTTTAGAATCTAAAAGGCTGTGAAACCATGTAGTTTGTTAAGCTCAATGATTCTTATTGATAGGAAACGTACAATATATAGAGACATAGAGACACTAGGTTTAAGAGCTAAATGACTAATCTATCCTTTACATACTATTAACATCTATATTACCAAGTTGTTCACTATAGAGGTAGACACATCAGGTTTTGGTTTAGGGGTTGTGCTGATGCAAGACAAAAATTCGCTCGCGTATTTGAGTTACTGGTTAATGCAGCGAGAGCAGCAAATGTCCATCTACGAGAGAGAGTAAATGGCCAGAGTAATGGCGGTTCAAAAGTGGAAGCACTACTTGCTTGGGAGACGCTTCTTGGTGAAAACAAACCAGAAAAGCTTGAAATTTCTGTTGGATCAACCTTAGATATCCTTGGACTATCAAAGATGGTTGGCAAGACTGATGGGGTACAACTTTGTTATAGCTTTCAGAACTGGAGTAGAAAAAAGCAGCGGACGGTTTGTCTCGAATTACTCATGAAACAGAAAGGTCTGGTACAACCTTATTTTTCTCTTTAACGCTCCCAAAAGCTCTTCAAGCACATGACATATATGCTGAGATAGACACGGATAATGAGATACATGAACTGATAGCATTGCTGGAGAAAGGAGAATCAGTTCCAGAAGGGTACCGAATGTTAGGAAAGCGGCTATATCACCAACACAGAATGGTGATTCCAGCGAGTTTAACTCATATTCCATTGATCTTATAGGAGTGTCATGATGTGGGTTGCAGGGAGGACATTTGGGCGTGTACAAGAACGGATCCAGCGAACGCTTGTATTGGAGAAACATGAAGACATCCACGCTATCTCCAGCAGGGCTCTTGCAGCCAATTCCGATACCAAACTAGATATGGGAAGATATAGCCATGGTTTTCATTGAAGGGCTACCAAGATCACTTGGGTTTGACACTGTGTTAGTTGTGGTGGATCATTTAAACAAGTATGAACATTTCATTCCATTAAAGCATCCTTTTACATCACTTGATATAGCAGTAGTGTTTGCAAAAGAAGTGGTGTGCTTACATGGGTTTCCTCTATCTATAATCTCAGACCGTGACCATAGTTTTTTGAGTAACTGAGGTATAACATGGCTTACCATCCGTAGTCTGATGGACAATCTGAAGCCCTTAACCGTTGTCTTGAAAGATATCTAAAATGCTTTGCCTCAGCTCACCCACACACTTGGGGAAGGTTTCTATCATGGGAAACGTTGTGGTACAATACTTCGTTTCATATAGCTCTTAAGAACACAACCTTCAAGGTGGTTTACGGCAGAGACCCACCACAATTTTTTCCTTTTGAACATGGATTTATGAGTAACTTTGAGTTGGAGAGTAAACTGAAAGAAAGAGATGAGGCGCTAAACATGAAGTTGGCTGCGGATAAACATAGAAGCGATTCGGAGTTCAAGGTTAGGATCATGTCTTTGTAAAGCTTAGACCATATAGACAACAATCAGTGGTGAAACGGCTCCACCAGAAGCTTGCTGCCCGTTACTATGGCCCATATCTAGTGTTAGCAAGGGTGGGACAAGTTGCTTACCGTCTGCAGTTACCTCTTGAGTCAATCATTCACCCGATATTCCACGTATCTTAGATGAAGCTAGTAATTGGCGCTAAACATCAGTTTATCCCTTACCTTTCCCTGTGACAAAACTGGAGAAATCTGTTGGAGATCCCGAGCAGTTGATGCAGTACACTTATGATCGGGAAGGACATATGGAGGTGCTGGTTCGCTGGAAGGGATTACCTGAATTTTTAATATTCAAAACATTCAAAACTTAAGTTATAAATTAAATGACTCAACAAATGTATAATATTTTATTAAATATATTTTCTTAAACATTTAGATACATTAAATAATCAATTGAAAACGAAAATACTTATTTTGAACTAAGAGAACGCCGAGGACAGGTGGCCCAGTGGTGTAGTTACTTTACAAATCCTCAAGGCACCAGAGATCGAACCCCCTACCTGCAATTATAGGAGGGGATTTAAAAACCAGTAGGCTAGTTGACAAAAAAAAAATACTAAGAGAACCAATACAAAAAGAGTTTTAGGATCAATGATCTGGTACAATCTTAACTGTAGGATTTACCAATATGAACCGTTTGATATGCCTGAGATAAAGTGAAGCTAATTGGCTAAAATTCTGTTGGGTCTGAAATAGAAAATTAGGGTTGATTGTCTCTCAATTGTTGAAGTAGGTTTCTTCTTTTTTGCCGTTTCTTCGCCACTTCTGAGGTATAGAATTCTCTCTCATTGTATGACATTCCTTCTTACTTGTTGTGTAACAATCTTTCTTACTTGTTATTTCTATCATTCTTATTCATCATTTTTGATAACCAGGTGTCTTTTCTGAAGAGATTTGGGTTTTACTAGATTTAGGTCTTTTGTTGGATCCATCGGAAGCAGCGACACAAAAGAGGTACAATTTTCTAATCTTCTGTTTAATACAATTTTGATCCTTTCAATCATATTTCCGATCTTTTTAAGTATGGTTTCGATCCTTTCAAGCATGTTTCTAATCCATGCATGTTCAAGTCTATTTTCGTTTCGTTCTCTCT
>JAKUCM010007789.1:0-30348 GCA_023374145.1 Lepidium sativum
TAGGAAAACCCATAACAAAGTCCATAGAAATGTCATGCCATGGATGCAAAGGAATAGGAAGAGGTGTGTACAAACCGTGAGGTTGTGATTTGGCTTTAGCCAACTTACAAGTTGTGCATCTAGCACAGTGTCTCTCAATGTCTCGCTTAAGGTTAGGCCAATGGAAGTGTTCTTGCATTACTTGTAGAGTTTTTCCACCCCAAAATGGCCCATCAAACCACCTCGCGCATGCCTTTTATTGAGCTTGTGCTGGCCTTTAAGGTGCTTTAGAGACTCATGATCTGTATGAATGACAAATTCTTTAGGCCACAAGTAATGCTGCCACGTTTGTAAGGCCCTCACCAATGCATAGAGTTCTTTATCATATGTTGGGTAGTTTAAAGTAGCTCCTCCAAGCTTTTCACTGAAAAAAGCTATAGGCTTCTTATCCTGCATAAGAACAGCACCAATACCAACTCAAGGTGCATCACATTCGATTTCAAAAGTTTTAGTAAAATCTAGAAGAGATAAGATAGGAGAGTTAGTAAGCTTCTCTTTAAGGCTCTGAAATGCATTCTCTTGAGCTTGTTCCCATTTAAACCCAACGTCTTCTTGATAACTTTTGTGAGTGGTGCAGCCAGTGAGCTGAAATCCTTAACAAATCTTCTATAGAAGCCAGGTAGGCCGTGGAAACTCCTCACTTCACTCATGTTCGTGGGGCTTGGCCATTCACGAATTGCTTTGACCTTTTCTCCATCTGCACTCACAACAAAACCTAAAAAGACAAGGTTATCTGTTCCAAATGTGCATTTCTTTAAATTAGCATAGAGTTTTTCCTTCCTAAGAGCCTCCAATACAAGTCTGAGATGATCAACGTGCTCAGCTAGGTTCTTGCTAAAAATCAGAATGTCATCAAAGTAAACAACTATAAAAACGCCTATATAAGCTCTAAGCACATGATTCATCAATCTCATGAATGTACTAGGTGCATTGGTTAGCCCAAATGGCATTACTAACTACTCATATAATCCTTGCTTAGTTTTAAAGGCAGTTTTCCACTCATCTCCTTCTTTCATCCTAATTTGATGATATCCACTTTTCAAATCAACCTTAGAGAACACACTAGACCCATATAATTCATCAAGTATGTCATCTAATCTAGGTACAGGATGTCGATACTTCACCGTAATATTGTTGATTGCTCGAAAATCAACACACATTCTCCAGTTGTCGTCTTTCTTTGGCACCAAAAGAACCGGTACAGCACATTGACTCATGCTTTCTCGGATGTATCCTTTCTCTAAGAGCTCATTTACTTGTGTCTCAAGCTCTTTGGTCTTTGTTGGGTTGGTTCGATAAGCTGGTTTTTTTGGTAGTACAGCTCCGGGAACAAAGTCGATTTGATATTCAATGCCTCTAATTGGTGGCAGTCCCGGTGGATTATCTTCAAGAAAGACATCTTGAAAATCCTGCAAAAGAGTAAGAATACTACTCGGCACAGCCGGTTCCAATTCAGTCAGATTAAGCAAATTCTCTTTTGAAACCATGAAAAGGTTAGGTGATTCACTCCCTTCTGTCCTTGTCTTGGAATGTTTGATGGCTGGTTTTGCAATGGCTTTTTTCATGATGAGTTGATCTAGGTAGACCTCATGAGGTGCCATTGTAGCTAGGATAATCTTTCTGCCCTTGTACTCAAAACTATGACGGTTTGTGAAACCATCATAAATAACTCTCTGGTCTAATTGTCATGGTCTTCCTAACAAGATGTGACTAGCTTCCAAAGGTGCAATGTCACATAGAATTTCGTCTTCATACTTGCCAATAGTCAAAGACACCTTAACTTGCTTACTCACAGCAAGCTCACCCTCATCATTCAGCCATTGCAACTTATACGGCCTTGGGTGAGGTATTTCCGTCAAACCGAGCTTCTGAACCATGGTTTGGCTAGCAACATTGGTATAGCTACCTCCATCTATGATAAGACTGCACACTTTTTTATTGATTACACACCGAGTATGGAACACATTTTCCCTTTGTTGTTGTTCCGTAGTCTTGGTAATGACACTTAAAGCTCTTATTGTCACAAAAAAGAGGGCCTTCTGGTGGTTCTACAACCTCAACATCTGTCAGTTCTTCAAGCTTTTCTTCCTCAGATTCGAACTCTCCATCAGCTTGAAGTACCATTACCCTATTGTTGGGGCAGTCACTTGCATAATGCCCTAACCCATGACACTTAAAACACTTGAGGTCTCTAGCTCTAAGGTTAGACTTGGCTGGTTCTTTAAACTCTTTGGAAACACTTGGTTTAGATTCCCTTAAATGAGACAGTTTCTCCTCAGTCTTGACACTTGATTTGAAATCCTTGTGAACACCAAACTTTAAGTCTTTTGTGTAACTCGATCTGTTGGAACCATAGCTCGATCGAGTTCCCTTCCTCTCAAGTTGCTTTTCAAACATAACAGCCTTATGGAACAATTCCTCCAACTCCACAAAATGGTGAACCTCCAAAAGATCAATTATGTCTCTGTTAAGACATTCCATGAATCTGGACATTGTAGCCTCACTATCCTTATGAATATCTGCCCTAACCATAAGACTTTCCATCTCCTTGTAGTATTCTTCCACAGATTTGGTACCTTGTACCAGATTTCTCAACTTGAAGTGTAGCTCTCTGTGGTAATGACTTGGAATAAACCTTTTCCTCATAAGTACTTTCATTTGGCGCCATGTATCAATTGGAAAGTCTCCAACACGTCTTCTAGTAGTGACCAATTGATCCCACCAGCTGAGAGCATAGTCATGGAACTCTGTGGCTGCTATCTTGACTCGGTTTTCCTCTGTGTACTCTTGACAATTAAAGACGAGCTCAATCTTCTTCTCTCAATCCAAATAAGCATATAGATCATTAGTACCATGAAATGGAGGAATCCGGATCTTTAAACCAGCCATATTATCCCTAGGAGTTGTTCTTTCTTCATGTCCACGTTTGTGCCTCCTTTGACTAGAACGAGATGATGAGTAGTAATCTCGAGCTTCTTGTAAATCTTCATCCGCTCTAGAGTTAACAGGGACTTGTTCATGCTTAGTTGCAGCTCGTTCTTGCCTAAAAGCTTCCAGTTTATAATCCATCATTTTGGACAAGGTTGTTGTAAGAGCCTCTAATAAAATTTTGTTGCTTGGACCACCTTCTTCCTCATCTCCTGCCATGTTCCGACAAGAAATCAAAAGACAACAAGTAATCCAGTCCAACGAATACCTTTAAAAATGCAGAGGATTAGATCTAAGACAAAGTACTCTTTCAATATTAAAAGACAATTTAGAAACTGAAGCAAGTAATCAAGAATACCAAGAGTCTTGTCAAAATTCAAAAGCTTTTACTAGAAGCTAAGAAAAACAAACTTAGATCTAACAGAATCAGACTTAGAACTATCAGATTTAGGCTTATATCTAACAGTTTAACAAATCAGAAAATGTTTAAAGAGTAAATCTGAAAGTTTCGTAAAACTTCAACAGGAATATGAAGAGTTTTCGACACAACCTGACTTGAATCGGCTCTGATACCACATGATACACTCCTACAGTGGGTTAGGAGCATCCAGGAGTGAATCCAAGAGATTGTGAACACTCAAGAGTGGGAAACACGAAACTGGAAACCAAAGAGTCACGTTTATATGTGAAGAACGAAATCAACCTCTAAACAACTCGGATTGAACTGAAATTTTGGCAGCGGAATAAAGACTAGACGATGAGACTAGTGACAAAGTTTGAGCAGATTCTGTTGAGGGATGAAGGAGATACGACGGTGAACATGAACAGTCATTTTGGAGCACTTTATGGATCGATTTGAACTATCAAGATGGATGAAGAACTCTTGATCTTCAGCTTGAATTCACCTAGGATATAACATATGAGGGCAAGATCCAAGTTGTATGGATATTACACACCATACACATCAAACAAGTGAGGGAAGAGTTTTAAAATAAAAAGTTTGATAAAATGAAAGGAACTAGGGTTCAACATAGTTATAGGGAAGTTGAGCCACGAAATGGGCTTTTGAAAAGAGTGGGCTGAAAATACAAAAGTACAAAACATAAAACAAAAGACTAGAAGAAGTCCACTTAAAGCCTTAGTCGAAATTAGTCTTCCCTTTCTTCCTTTCAGCATGTTATCTAAGAGGATAGATGAATAAGTGCATCCAACATTGCCTCATTAAAAACCTTGTCTAGAAAACTCATGGGGATAAAAGTAGACGAAGGGAAAAATAGTGCAAGTGTATGCACCTCTCTTAGACAACCCTTAGCTAGCTTGAATCAC
The DNA here is from genome assembly GCA_023374145.1 of Lepidium sativum. Lineage (NCBI taxonomy): Eukaryota > Viridiplantae > Streptophyta > Magnoliopsida > Brassicales > Brassicaceae > Lepidium > Lepidium sativum. The sequence continues at coordinate 4,294 of JAKUCM010007789.1, forward strand.
AACCAATGTGGTTGGATTAGCTATGGGGTTAAGGTTGCTTTCAGCCTGATTGAGCATTGTGCCAATGGCTTGTTGAAGTCTTTGTGCCTTAGCTCTTTTCATTGGTCTACTTGGTACGTCCATTGCTTGTTCTAGCTCCTCTGGTCCAAGTACCCCAAGCTCTTCTTGTTCCGGTTCAACCTGCTGGTCCATTCTTATATCATCGTGGGTGGACAGATAAACCAAGAGAAATCAGACAAAGGAAACATATTCACGATTCCATCGAATGAATACGCTGAGTTCGATATGTTTTTTGATCCTTTAGCAGCTAAGACTGTTCTTGAATATGGCTTAAACAATGCAAGTTGTGAAAGGACTGCTTGCTAGAATGCAAGATCTTGGCAACCCAATGCAAGTTGAGTTCATTCCAAACAATACTCAATAAACTTTCCTCAGCGAAAACACCGGAATCTCGGTTTGTGAAAGGACTGCTTGCTAGAATGCAAGATCTTGATCAGAATCACAGGAGATACACGCACATGGTAATTCTGTCTTTTCATTCTGTTCCACACACGAAAAGGCAGAGAATCATTCAAGACATCTGCCTGGTTTTCAAACTAATTGTAATTTGTGTTACAGGACATGTTCTTAGGGGAAATTCTTGGAGCAGTTTTCTTGGGAAATGGTCACCCTTTATTGAAGCCGAAACTGCGAGCTGAGCACATATTAGTGATTGCTGAAGGGGATGAATCAAAAGATGGTCAGATTTTGATTGATAGACTGCGCGGTAAACAAATTAAGGTACTCGAAGGAATAGATTTGAGAGGCTGCTAAGAGAGTTTTGCTTCTAGACTCAATATTAAGAAACAATCTGCGGTCATAGGAAGCTTGAAGAACAAAGGAAGAAATGGAAGATACCAACAATAAAAGATAGATGTAACCACTCAGAAATTTGATTGAATTGATATCGTTACATATTACTCATTTACTCTGTTCCAGAAACTGTTTAGAATCTTCAATGGTTGATTAGACATTAAGTCTACGAAGTTTTATGATGGAATTGAACTAATGAGTTTAAGAACCAGATATATAATTACTGATTACACCAAAAAGAAAAAACACAAAAAAGCAACAATAAGATAAAAGCCATAGCTTACAAGGTTTGTGCCACTGTCCAGACATGCCCATGCCACCGAGTTGACAAGAAGTAGATGTATAGTATAAAAAATAAAGGATTTGATTGAATCTATGTGTTTACACAGGAACTTTTATATTTTTACAGAACAAAGCTCATCAACGACAACAACTCTACAAGAAACAATAACAAAGGTAACTCCGAGAAACCAGAAAACTTCGAGAGCTTTAAGGCACATCACAAGAAGAAAGAGAAGTGTAAAAATTAAGTCTAACAAGCCTTACAGCTTCGCCTGCAATAGCCGGGGAGCTCAGCAGTTCCAACCATGTACTCTGGGTTCTTTGTGCATTCCCCAAGAACTGCCCATCTCCTCAACAGCTCTCGTTCATATCTGTGCAGTTTCCATTTTGGTGTCACAATCTTATCGAATGAGTCCACATGAATCCACTTGGTCGCATGACCATTTCTCTCCTTCAATCACAGGACATCCACCGTGAAGACTCAATGGGTCCGGGATTGCGTCTGGGTGGAGGTTGAAGAACAACAAAGCATTTCCTTTCTTTGGTTTCACTGATAAACATTCACCCATACAACAACAAAAGATGTAAAACTTAAACCTTTATATTTTAATCTTTTTAAGAAAAGAAGAATATTTTATCGGTTTTGCTTCTCACCGGCGATTCCTTTCTTTGCACAATCAGAAAGATCTTCTATATTTCCAGAGAGTACTCGACGAGTTGGTACCTATAAAGATCAGATTGTTTCAGAGATTGACCCATGAGTGATCTTTTGGGGAAACATTAAGCAAAATTCATTGATGGCACAAACCTCTGCATCAGGAAATACGGTTTCTCCACCTTTTGTCACATTGGATAGATACATGAAAACTGTTGCTATGCGGTGTCCACCACGAACAATATTGACTTTGTCATGAAAGTAGTCAAAGTGAGCGTCGTATTTTTGACCGTGCTCATATCTCAATACCTGAATGTCTTCCCCGTTTTCTGTCACCACAGAAACAGAAAACAGAACACAATGAAGATAATCACCTGAAAATCTTAAGCTACTCACAACCAAAGTAAATATAACGCAATTTAGAGCATATTGTACCTTTAGGAAGAAATGTCCAAGTTGAGATCTTGTCTTCTATACCAGAAACAATGGAATCCTGTAATTCACCAAAGAAGGCTTCATGTAATGGAGTAACAGACCAAGGTAATCACAACAATGACACAATAGTTACAGTTCTCAATCAGGTCGATGTAACCGCACTAACTTTTATAACTGATTGACCATTTATATCATAAACACAGGAACTTCACCTAGTTCGGAAATGATTTGGTTGCTAAGCAACAGTTATAGATTTTAACATAATTTTGAGGTCAATCTACCAACTCCAAGATCCATCACTCAAAGGATAAATACACAGATTGTAATATTTCGTAAATATGACCAAATGCAATCCAAAATCAAATGATAATCACAATGCGTCTGTGAACATAACTTAAGCTCGATAAGGGTTCTATCAAAATCTATCATTTACATATTAATCAACACCTATTTACCCCAATTTCAACCTAATCTACAAGCTCTACGCCGAATCAAACAATGTTAAGACAGAGATCTAGTTTCCACTTCTAACAAGGGTTCTAACTTTACCAGTGTGGTATCAAAGAAAGAGAAAAATCAAACCTTTCCTTTGGATATAAACGTGCCAGAGCTTGTCCGAACTTCGCTGAATTTGCTCTGTCCACTATCATTATCGGCCACAGCAGACCTCTTCAGGTCCGCTTTTGCCTATTTCGGTGATTGATCAAATTTTAAAACATTTAAGAACTCTCCAAAATTAAGCTCGGAAACCAAAAAATGAAACTGAATAAAGATACTCACAAGCGAGATCAAATGATCACATTCCAAATCCGTGAGAAACCCTTCATAAACAAACGCCCTGAACAAAAAAGAAAGAAAGAAAGACAAACATCGAGTTAGTCCAAAATTGCTAACATTCGAAGTTCAAATGTTTTGAAAATTCAGTTGAGACGATTTTGAAGAAACCTGGGTTTCGATGAAACCTATTTCACTTTGGAAGGATTGATGACTGCGCTAGAGGAACTGATAAGGGAAGTGGAAGATTGAAGTAGAACGGAGAAGAGAGCGAAGAAGAAGAAGAACAACAACAATCCACGGCGAGGTATCGACATCGCTTGGATCTAGATGCACGAGAGTCGGTACAAGGAAAGAGATGTGGGTAAAAATCTTTCTTTTTTCTTCCGGGAAAATAATAAAAAAAAAAGAATAGAGAGGAAGCGTTTTCTCGTCAATGGTGATGACAAGATTATGCTCTGCCTAATGAAATAACGAAAAAACGCGCACGTAGCTTTGCGTTTCAGTTTTTCTGAATACTGGTTCCGAACAGAACCGGCTTTTCCGGTTACGCAGCCTTGCTGATTAGAACATGAGACATTAATATTAGGGAATCTGTGTAATATGCCCATTCGAGAAACAAAAATAGTCAAATATGTCCGAAAAAATATGAGTTAATCATGCCCTAAATAATAAAATGAGAGATAAATTGAGACCAATTTGCTTTTTGTTACTTGAGATTCATCTTTTTATAGTACTTGAATATAGTAAAAAAAGTTATAGAGCAAATAAAATATTGACACATGTCTAAAATAGCATATATAAAACAAGGAATCATTTCAAAATGCAAGAATTTCAAGATAGATACGAACACAAAAAATGTGGATGTCAAACATAATTATATGATAGGACAGAGAAAAAACATGTAAAATATAGACATATCGTTTTATTTGATAGAAACAAGGAAATGATGTGCACGTAAATCATAAACATTAGATTGCATAAAGTTTTAACATACAAAATATAAATGAATTCTTCTCAGTAACCCCAAAAGTAAGTGGTGGCAATCTTTTTTATGTCTTTCGTCAACAGTTATGTGATTAAATGTGTATATTTCCGTAAATCGTTTATGTATATGGTCATGTATGCGTCCATGTTTATGTTCATGACTATGTCTATATTTTACGTCCAACATCTTCATACTTAACGTTCAACATATATGAATTATCCTTTGTTTTTAAAATCGTCGGAACCATCCAATGCGAGCTCACCGGCCATGTCTTATATATGTGGAAGACATAGCTTTTTAATTTATGATTCGACATTATTGATGGAGAAACACAAAACAATTTAAAAATCATTAGATGAGAAACAAGTAGAGAGGAAAAGTAAGAGAAGAATTAGTTTTTGAAATGATATGAGGAATAATTGGATTTCTTTGACATAAATGAAATGAAGTTAAATTAGGGGCACATAAGTCATTTTGCCAATACGCTTAGTTAGCCATTTACTTAGTTATGACATATTTGAGGAAAAAAAACCAAGCATGTGTATATTTGACAATTTCGATCTTATGAATGGCACATATAACAATTTTTCTTAAAATTACGAGAAAATGTCAATTTAATTCACTATTTACCAAAAATCGTTGATTTAACATAGAGTTTTGAATATGATTGCTAAAATATTCAATTTTATTAATAATTAAAAAATCTAATTATGAGTTGACTCGGGAAATTGAACATGTCATTAATTTGATTAACTGAGATGAAGAAATCATGAAACCCAAATCGGTTTAGGGTTCCAGATTTCCGAAGTGGGGATTTTATATTTTCAGATTTTAGAAAAGAAAAATTGAGGGTTTTTTTTTTAAATGAAACAATGAATTTTAGTTAACTCAGATAATTAATAGTCAATAAACGGGATTTACTATTTCCAGTCTTTGGGTCTTCTCATTCTTAAAATAACATTCATAATAGACGACGGAGAACCAAACTCTAAATAAAGAAAAAAGAAAAAAAAAACATATTTCAAAGTTTCATTAACTAAAACAAAGTTATTTAAACTAACTAATTATATTGAGTTTGATGGGTTCCTCCGCCACAATGATCTACCCGAAGATGATCTAATTCGAAAAGGTCGAGAGGAGAAGTAATCTAACCAACACGACTTGGCCGAGCTTAACATAAAGATTACAAATAATCTAGAAGATCTTGAAGAGCTTACAATAATTACATAGCCCTGGCCCACAAAGACACAACCAAGACTTCACTTGTCATTTTTGGACTCCAATCAGAACATGCGATCACTCTTCGACGATTTTCAGCTGATCCAGAATGAACCAAGTTACAAATAAATATTTTATGGATTCTTGACTCATTCATCTAGGTTCTCCAAGTGGAATCAGCCGAAAAAAGCTCTGAGCTAAAATATATGGATTTTACAAGTGGTGGATCCGCAATGAACCCAAACGTGCGACGAATGAAAATATTGAACTACACAGTCTATGTAAGATGCGATCTTACCTTCAGACCACTTGGTTAATGTTCTTGGGTCTTTCATGCTTTTGACAAGCCTAAAATGCTAGAAACCACTATCAGATCCTTAAGATATGCTCCAATAAAGAAGATGGCTCGGTTTGGTTCTGTTTAAAGCAAGTTTGAGATCCACTTGCCTTAAGAACCTTCAAACTTATGTGTGACTACTAGAGGTGTCAATGTGAGCCGTTACCTCATGAGCTCACTCAGCTCAACTTTAGGCGAGCGTGAGTTATGTTCTTAGGCTCCTTTAATAAATGAGCTAAATGAGCTGAGTCCAATTCAGCTCGTGAGTCTTGTAAGCAAGTTTTAATGAGTATTAACTAGCTCATGAGCTCCACTTTTTTTTTTAACCTAAATGAAATTTTTTATTTTTTATTGTATATGAAAATTGTCATTTAGAAAAATAGAAATTATTTTTTTAGAAAATAGAAATCATCCACTTAGAAAAACAGAACTTATACTATTTAGATTTATTTTTGAAACATATAAATACACATCATGCCTTTCTCACAAATCACAAGTTATTAATCTCAACTCCCATTTTTACTTTTATTTTATTTTATTTTACTTTTAAACTCAATTCAATTTTATTTAGATATGTTTTTTTAATTTTTAAAGCTAAAATTATGTTATTAACTTATTGGATTATTCTAAATATTTTAAATTTTTAATATTATTATTATTATATTTGTTGGGTACCTCACGAGCTGGATCATTTAACTCACAATCTAAATGATTTGAATGTGAGCTGATACATTGACACTTATTAAATAAATGAGCTGAGTTGAGCTAGCTCACTAAATATTCGAGTTCATAGTGAGTTGAGTTGAGTTGATCGAGCTGGCTCATATTGACACCCCTAGTGGCGACCATGAGAACATGTCAACCACTTATAGATATCTCTTGAAAGTCTTACCATGCTCTAGCAGTCATAGAATCAAGAGGATCCTTCCTTAGTTTGACTTTCCATTTCATGTATTGCCTTTCTGTCTCAACGGCTCCATGTGCGGGACTCTGGATACCTAGAAAGCTCCTATGGGCAACGTATTGGTTCCAATCAGCATTCCTACGACTCTAAGATCAATGGCTCTTCTTTCTTGTCCGTCTGACATTCATTTTTGTGATATTTCTTGCTTATTTTAGTAATGTTACCGTTGTATGACGCTCTAGGGTCGAGTCTTTATAAGCTCAACTCATATCTTTGTATTTCCAAGCAATTATTTAAATAAATAATCGTTAAACCTTGATTTTTCTACAATGAATGTGTCTTTGTGTTTCTCAATTAGAATCTTAGGTAGATTCTTTATGATAGTATGATGTTGCAAGTTTAGTAACTTGTGGATTCAAGTTATCGACTCATCAAGGTCTTTTCTCAAGTCCATATCCTATGATCCCTCCTCCAAGGCACCTATCAGAGTTTCCAATATACTTTCAGCAATATCGTTCCAGATTCCAGATATATGCATCCCATGTAGGTTCATAACGTGTACTTTCGGCATCTTGTCCGTCATTTGAATAAGAAAAATTTAACAATTAGTATCAGTATCAGTTGATGCACAAATAAAATTGTGAAGATCCATGGTTGCTTTAACAATCTTGCATTGTGTTTGAAGATCATATTGTGAATCATTTTTAAGAATTCGCCACTTTTCTTTCAGCACACCAAAAATATGTTCAATCATTGAACATAAAGATGAATATCGTTTGTTAAACATCTCGCTTGCACAATTAGATGGCCTTTTACCCTATTGATATGGATGATATTTTGTTTTTTTGGTATGGAGCTAAATAATCATTCCTATTTAGATATCCAGAATCAACAAGAAACAAAATTTCTTCAAGAGGTTTTGGAAAGAACATATCTTCTTGTGTGCAATACGTGAGAACTTTTGTATCATGTGCTCTTCCAGGATATCTGATGTTCCTCATATTTTGTCAGTTTTGAGCTCATTATTATGGTTATATTTAGGGAAATCGTCTATGTTTTATTGAGATTTCAGGTCAAAAACTTTCAGAGTTGGAATCATATTTGAAGGTGGCTATGGAGAAGTTTGAAGCATTTTCCGGTATTCTCCACGAAAAGAAGGACTGATCGATCAACACAAGGATCGATCGATCAGTGCTCTAACAAGGATTATGCGCACGATCTGGAGAACCACTTGACTCTTGAGAGATCGACTCAATATCCAAGGATCGATCGATCCACGCGAGGATCGATCGATCGATGCCTAATTTCACAATGTTTTAGCTCTTGTTTTGGGCCCTATAAATACTTTTTTCCTATTTTATTTTGGGAGAGTCTTGAGCTATCTTTGAGTTGTCAGAGAACGAATTTTACAGAGTTTTGAGAGTTTCTAAGCTAGGAAGAAGATCTCTTCACACTTGAGAAGAATTTCTGAATCCTAATTCTATTTATTAATGCAATTTCAGTTTCAGTTCATCATGATTTGCTTGATTCCTTGCTCTATGTCTGAGTAGATCTTAGATCGGATTTAGGGATTCTAGGGTTTTAGAATTCATTGTTGGGGAACAAATAGGATTGATGAACAGATGATTCTCCTTCTAATACTTGAGTTTAATGCATACATTAGCTTGATCAACTAGTCGACGATTTTAGGTTGTTAACTTTCCAGAAGATTGTTAAGAACTAGAACTAGATTAGAAGAGCAATTCCTTCACTACCAACGAGAGTTGATGCTAGGTCGGGTTGTGGGTAGTTGAACCTAAGCGATAAAGCCTACTTGTAATATGAAACCAACGAGAGTTAGAACCTTTAGATTATTAGTAGAGGGGTAGATTCAACGAGAGTTGGTTTATCTTTACTTATGTTCAAGCCAAGAATAGGATCAGATTAGTTCCTAAATAGTTTCCCTGACAAGAATTCTAACTCCTGAATGAATACCCGACATCTAATTGTTTTAGTTATTTGATTTCATTCGCGTTTAAGTTGCTAGTATTTACCTCTCTAATTTGGATTGATATACCTCACGATTCGATAGAAGTCGAAAGTGTAACCTGGTTCTCTAAGGAATTCGACCCTTAAGTACTATCACGTTTGTTCTGCACTTGCAGTAGGATATAGGGTTAAAACTCGTGATATCAAGTTTTTGGCGCCGTTGTCGAGGAACCATTAGTTTCCTTTTGATTTTCTCTTTACAGTTTCAAGTCTATATCGTTACTTACGTATGATTGCACATGCAGCTGCAGCTGATGATGCACCTGCAGCTGATGATGATGAGGATGATCGGTCAATGGATTATCACTTTCCTCGCCGTCGCAGAGCACCGGGCAACCGCGACAGCCAGAGCCCTGAGTAGCTTCTTGGCTACTTCCTACTTTTGTTTCAGTTTATTTTCATTTTATTTAAGACTATTTCTTTTTGCTTCTTTTTGTTTCTTATGCGTTTTTATGTCTTCCTTTTGATTTATTTTTACACCGGGACGGTCTAAAGTAAGTATGGGGGAGAACACTTATTGACTAACGCATTTTTTGTTTTGTTTCTTTTGCATTCTAGCTTTTTCAGACTATTTCTTTCTTTTAGTTCTGTATTTTGAGCTTTTGAGACTGACATCAGACTACTTGATTTTCGATTTTCTCAGCATTATCCTTGACTTAGTATCACTTGATTTGCATATGTCAGGAATCGATCAGAATATTGGAAAACCTAAAGACAAAGCAACACTCAGTTTCAGAGCATATTCATCTCAACTTTCAGGGGATTTCATGCTGATTTCACACCTAACCTGACTTAATCCTCTCATCAAGGGAATTGGTAATACATCAAGTATGTTCCTTCTCTTTACTCAATGAAAGATGTTTCTTGTAAGTTTGGTTATGTTTCTCTCTTCATCATTTTCAGGCATTTTAAGCCAAAAATTCTGATATAAGTTTTTGCATGAAGTTAGCCTAGGGTAAAAGTTTTCCAATGACGCTGTGAGTTTTTTAAAGTGAATTTGACGTTTCTGAGGATACACCCAATGACGTAATCTTTTTCACTTTACTAATTAGCTTACTAAGGGAAACTCCAATAAAGCAACTTACTGGGAAGAATTGGTCTTATGAAAAGAGAGATATAGAATCCCACAAAGTTGGCTGTCTTACTCTAATACCAATGCGAAGAAACCCCGAAGTGTGTGGCTGACAAGGGGGCTTAAATGAACTGTTGAACTAGCTCAGAAAATATCTGTTAGTAACAAAGTGCTACTTTGAGTCAACTGTAAGGTAGTTTAGAGAGTAGAAGTAGGAACTTTCCGCCTCTTGATCGATATTCCCTCGAATGAGACTGCCCTTAGATTTATTAGGGAGTCATGGGGAATCTAATTGTTTGTTTTGAGTTGTGACACGAGATTGTTATGTTTGCTAAGTCTGGGGAGTACAAGGTGGTCTCGATTTTGATGAGTAATATTCTTGTGATCACTTTGGACTTGATGTGCAGGATCTGGAGAGAGTCATTTGTCTGATGAGATGTGATCTTCCTACAGTCTTTCTTATTTTGCTTGAGGACAAGCAAGAATCTAAGTTTAGGGGAATTGATGTTCCTCATATTTTGTCGGTTTTGAGCTCATTGTTACAATTATACTTGGGGAATTCGTCTATATTTTATTGAAATTTCAGGTCAAAAATGTTCAGACTTGGAATCATGTTTAAAGGTGGACTATGGAGAAGTTTGAAACATTTTCTGGTATTCTCCACGAAAGGAAGGACCGATCGATCAACACAAGGATCGATCGATCAGTGCTCTAACAAGGATTATGCGCACGATCTGAAGAACGACTTGACTTCTGAGAGATCGACTCAATATCCAAGGATCGATCAATCCACTTGAGGATCGATCGATCGATGCTCTTCGCGGAAACCTAATTTCACGATTTTTTAGCTCTTGTTTTGGGCCCTATAAATACTTTTTCCTATTTAATTTTGGGAGAGTCCTGAGCCATCTTTGAGTTGTTAGAGAACAAATTTTACAGAGTTTTGAGAGTTTCTAAGCTAGGAAGAAGATCTCTTCACACTTGAGAAGAAATTCTGAATCCTATTTCTATTTATTAATGCAATTTTAGTTTCAGTTCATCATGATTTGCTTGATTCATTGCTCTATGTCTGAGTAGATCTTAGATCGGATTTAGGGATTGTAGGATTTTAGAATTCACTGTTGGGGAATAAATAGGATTGATGAACAGATGACTCTCCTTCTAATACTTGAGTTTAATGCATAGATTAGCCTGATCACCTAGTCGATGATTTTAGGTTGTTAACTTTCCAGAAGATTGTTAAGAACTAGAACTAGATTAGAAGAGCAATTCTTTCACTAAGCGATAAAGCCTACTTGTAATCTGAAACCAACGAGAGTTAGGACCTGTAGATTATTAGTAGAGGGGTAGATTCAACGAGAGTTGGTTTATATTTATTTATGTTCAAGCCGAGAATAGGATCAGATTAGTTCATGAATAGTTTCCCTGACAAGAATTTTAACTCCTGAATGAATACCCGACATCTAATTGCTTTAGTTATTTGATTTCATTCGTGTTTAAGTTGCTAGTATTTACCTCTCTGATTTGGATTGATATAACTTGCGATTCGTTAGAAGTCGAAAGTGTAACCTGGTTCTCTGAGGAATTCGACCCCTAAGTATTATTACGTTTAATGTGCACTTGCAGTAGGATATAGGGTTAAAACTCGTGATATCAATATCCGACATACGCGTATATAAATTTCATATCTAAATTGCCAATCGCAAGAACATTGATCAAAAAGAAGAAATTGTTTTGTCACATTCCAATATCTTTCTTTTTGATTAATTCTAACTCATATCAGAACATGTGTTTCATCAAGAGTATCAATGAAACCAATAACGAAAAGACAATATCTTTTGTAAATTATAAACTGATTAATTATCTGTTCAAACTCTTGTCGAGGATTTAAAATATCTTTTGATATAAGGAAGACCTCATCTAATATTTCTATAAATTTTTTGCTTAATAGTCTATCCAACTCTTTTTTTATTCATCTCACTGTTTATACTCAATCTTTCAATAAAACGACAAGACTTCTTCGTTTGACTCCTTTATAGCCTGATATATGGTTCTACTATATCAATCAAGATATTATATTATTATTAAAGAATTTGATTCTATGTACATAGGAGTTACAAACTCAGAGATGGAGAAATGAACATAATTCATTTGACTAATTTTGGCCAAAGAGTATAAAACATATTTATGATAAGGCATTTAATGTGTTAACATACATGGAGACACAAAAATAGGAATTAAGTGGATCATAAACTTACATGATCTGTCAATACGAAGATAATTGATGCACTAGAAGATCTAATATTTTGAGTTTATGAATGATTTTGATGATTTGCATTACTTCAATAAATGTTTTTTCTTTGAGAAGAAAAATGTTCGTTTTAATTTTGTAAAAACGGACAAATTCGATATTTGTATGTATGTCTTTTTTCTGAAATTTATGCAAAATCGAACAACTAAAGAAAAAATGTACAAAAATGAACGATAAATTTTTTGATTGTGAGGGTGGTAATGATAATATGTTTAATCTGAAATCCTAAATATGATAAACCTCCCAGTGGTCTTGGTGTTGTCACTTTACAAATCCTCAAGGCACTAGAGATCGAACTCCCTATTTCCAAAGTAGGAGTAGGATTTACAAGCCAGTAGACTAGTTGACAAAAAAAAAATATGATAAACCTCCCCGTGAGATTATTAATTGTTAGTATATCATTTATTAATTTCTCATTTTAATTATTATTGGCTGGAATGTACTTTTTATCAAGATAATGATAGTCTTAGGTTTGATGAAATTATATTAATAAATCCCAAATACTTTAATATTATATATATATATATATGTATTATCATAATAGTAACTTATTTCAACATTCAAATAATTATAATTTATTGATGACATGTATATATAGACATCACATATTACTCTTCGTCTATTACATTAAACGTATATTTCCATAAATATAATTATTATGTTTTTTCTAATTAGTTTTCCTTTTTTTCTTCTGATAAGGAAAAAAAATCGAGTTAGTTTTTCATGTGTATCATTAGCTTTTACAGAATCCACCATGTAACGGGAGATAAAGATATTTGAAGTCATATAAACTGAGCTTTTACAAAAATCTACCATGTACCACTAATCATAATTGTTATCATTTCAGTATCTTATGTCTATAATGAATTATTTTATTTTATTTTTGGATTGGCCAATAATTTCTCTGTGCAAGACTAGAATTTACAAACAAAGTAAGAAACAATTTTTTCACAATTTTCGAATAATTATAAAAATTAGGATATTTGTCATTTGTGTTGGTTGAATTTCTAATTTATAGGTTTTGTTTATAAGAATTTGGATTCTAAGTGTCATTTGTAATAGATTTGAGTTATTGATATCGTATTCATAGAAAATTACTTGCACACACAAAAATCGATTCAAGAAGAAAGAAACATCAACCAGAACAATAGTTCATGCAAAAGGAAAGAACATAATATATCATGATCATGATCAAATACATACATACACCAAGTCATGGTACAACATATTTTAAGCAATATTGAACATTATCTGTCCTTTCTCGTCTAACTTAATATCCAATCCAATCAGTAGGATAGGATTATAATCGCACAATTCTTAGCACTCATGTAAACTCTATAACGAACATATATAATGGACTCAAAAGTGAAATTTTTGTCGTGCATTTAGCAAGGAGGAAGTTTCACTAGTCTTTAGATGTTCCAATAACAGTTTCCATGTGTCGATGAATATCATTCAAGTATTTTGTCGAGTTGTATTCTTCGTTATCCAATAGTTCTTCAGAGTAAGTCCTCTGTAGTTTCGTGTTTTCTCCTTCTCTAAGCTGATCTAAGCGGCACTTGTCCCCACTCAGGAGCTGCACAACCTGTATATATATAAACACATTTTCACTGATTAATCACTTTGTACAGGATACGTAATCAAATGTAATAACAAAAGATCATATATGTATGCATGCCTGGCTCATTTGAGGCCGGTTCACGGAGGTCTGGTGTATACACAAGGAAGCTATGAAAACAAGACGTTCCAACTCTTGTAAATCGTAGTCGTCTCCTAAAATAGGATCAACGAGTTGTTTGATCTTGTTCTCTTTGATCAATGGCTTGGCCTAAAGAAACATAGATGATTTATGTTAGTAATTTTACTCATTATCAAATTGGTTTTCGAATTTCAGGATCGATCTTCTTCTCTTCTATATCAAGAAAGTGTGAAAGAAAGATTCAATCAAGCTAGGGTTTAAGAGAAGGGTAACATTACATACCCAGATGACAAGGCTATGTTGTAAGCTGTCAAGGGCTTGTCTGCCAGTAATGAGTTCAAGAAGCAGAACACCATATGCGTATACGTCTGTTTTTTCGTCTACTATGCCATGCATGAAGAACTCTGGCGGAAGGTACCTGATTGATGAACACATGTACAGAAAGGAATTATGTGAGATTTATTTGGTAATCGGTGTATATAGATGACCCATAACAGTAGTGAGATTGATTCCAAACCCGAATGTTCCTTCGACCTTTGATACGGTATGGTGAGTCCACTGGTCTGGTAGCCATTTTGCTAGTCCGAAATCAGATATCTACATTCATCATTTGTAATCAGATATATACGATTTTGACTATGAACTAAGATATGAGTATCTCAGCTCTCTTAATAATCATTAGTTACCTGAGCCTCAAAGTTCTGAGTGAGAAGGATGTTAGAAGCTTTAATGTCTTTATGAATGATCCTTCTCTGACAACCTTCATGGAGATAGTAGAGTCCCTCTGCTGTTCCCATTGCCACTTTATATCTCACGCTCCAATTCAATTTCTCTTTTGCCCCTATAGACATGTTATAAAGATCTTTTTTAGATTTATGATCTAAATAGTTTGGAACATCAAACAAAAGATTATTATTACCGTAAAGCAAAGAGGCAAGGCTCCCATTAGGAGATAGCTCAAGAACAAGATGCATTCCTCCTTCAACGCAATAGCCAATAAGCTTAGCAATGTTTGGATGATCTACATGAACTATGATCCCAAGTTCTGACAAATAATCCATCGTCATCTCTTCTGCAGAGCCTCTAGTCAGCTTCTTTATCGCCACTATTTGCCCATCTGCCATTTGTCCCTTATATACCTCAGCATATCCTCCTTCTCCAATCAGATTCTCTGAATATAATATCCACAATTTTCATGTTAACATCACTTCATCTATAAACAAGTACTTTTCATGGATTGAATAACAAGGGTTAATCAGAGATTTTCGAACCACGGCTGAAGCAATTAGTCGCGGTTTGAATATCTTGAAGAGAAAAGTTTCTCCAGGAGGGTTTGAAGTAGAACAAGTCATCAGTGTCAAGAGCAGATATAACAGGGACTATATCGTCTCTTATGCGTTTGCTCTTACGTCTGGTCAGTTTTGGGACTCCTTTGAGAGGTGTGAACGCGGTGAATGGCATTGCTGATGATCCTTTCTTGAGTAAACGGAAAAAACCTCGCCGCCAGTGACCGTTGTGGGGACCTGCAGACGAATGATGATGATGATGATGATGATGATGGCGGTGATTATGATGACCTTCTGGTGATGGTGAATCTGACGTGCTCACCAAGGAAGATGATGTTGTTTCGGATTCTATGCACCTTAATAAATTGTCGTCATCGTCTGATTCGATTTTAACAGGACACAATGTTATGTTATTTTCATCTGGGCAGATTGCTGATAAATCTGGTGCAAGGAAGATCATGAATAACAATCTCAAAAGTCATTGAAATATTTATAACCTATTGATGTAATGATTTTACCATGAGAAGAGAAAGAATCAGAGAAGCCGGCTCGAGATCTTCTTGCTTTTCCATGATTCTCAACCTCTACATCGCTGAGTTTTAACATCGAAAACAGAAATTTTAGTTGAAAGTGAATGAAATGACTAGCAATACACGCTACATAAACAATTTGTGCGGTTACAAAATGATGTCTAAGAATCAAACAGTATCTGTAAATGTTCTGTGAGAAAAATTACCATGAGGGAGACGAAGACAATGTCGTCGTGGAAGCAAGAGTTTGTGACGAGTCTCGAACGTCTTCCATGGATTTTGGAGACAGAAGATGAGACCCACAAAAAAGGAAAGAGAGAGAGAGAGACAGAAAAGGCAAAAAAGACTAAGGAAATAGAGAGAAATGTACGGAATATATTATCATTGAGTTGTTTCTTCTCTTGTTATAACTGAAATTCCGGCTCTTCCCTCTTAGGCCTTCTTCTTTCTTAATTTTAGATGATAATAAATTCCATTTTTGCATTTCGAAATACAGAAATTGGCCAGAGTATATTCTCTCCCAGGTTGGTAGGATATTGCCACATCGCATAATTCATATCCGGACAGCCCGACAAAGGTTAGTGGACATTTAGTCACTAAGAGCATCTCCAATGCTAAGAACCTCTATAATGCAAATAATGACTTAAGAACCTCTATTGAGGTTCTTAAGTTTTGTGGAGTTCCAATAGTAGAACCCCACACAAAGTTCTTAAGAGTTTAAGAGTTACCTCAATTTGTGATGTCAAATTTGTAAACTTATAGAGGAAAAGACAAATTTGTGATGTCAAAGAAGTTTAAGAGTTACCTCAATTTCCACATGTTGAGCTGCTCTTTTTATTGGTGTCTCTGACCCAAACTGCTTGATCGCATCTTCAGGAAACGATGCAGTTATGGAAACCTCATGCTGCTCTGCTGCACAATACAAGGGTTTGTCACAAATCTTTTTCGCTTTTCTTCACTTATTTAATAGCAAACAAGATAAATTTTCAGAGGTTAAACAGTAGATGGATGATCAAAAAAGCATAAAGAGACTCATGAGCTTCCTCCTGCTGCAGAATGAGCTTCCTTTCTCATTGCAACTCTCGCATAGATCTCATAGCAACATCCTGAAAACAAGCAGAACACATAGATCTCATAGCAGCATCCATATGCACTTATTCTTAATTGAAAGGTCTCAAATGACAGAAAAAAAAGCAGTGACTTTCACAAAAGTGTATCACTGACTACTAAACTTAGGTCCAGATGTATCAACAAAATGGCATTGATAATTTAAAGAACATATAAGTCCCATATCAGCAACAATGACAATCGTGAGCACATCTCCGATCTTCTTCAATTGGTGCATACTTTTCTTATGAGACTTGAATCTGGTCAAAGAGGCATCCTCAGCCAAGAGCTAGAATAAGAAAACAACCATGGACTGTCAAATCTCAAAGAAACTATCAAAAGAGCCAATCCTCATTCATAATGTGCACTAATTTCTCTATGCATCAGTAACTCAGATTCAAGCATGACATCGAGAACTTGTTGAACAATTAGACTACGTTCAATAACAATTTGACATACAAGGATCCCTCAATACGAATCATTTATCATTCTTCTAACCGAATCAAGTATCCAATCTGACCATGTCAGCTAGAGGATTGCAAAGTTAATGAGTCTGAATGGAAAAGAATCAACCATAAGTATATGTACAGTAGAATAATATCTCTCTCCAAATCTAGAACCAGGATTCACAAAATTCAGAAATTTGCCTTTGTGACAGAATAATTCACAAGAACATGTTGGACAAAGGCAGGATCTTGCATTACAATATATCAGTCATCAAGAATTTCATCTCCATAGCCATAGAAAGGCAACAAACACTCTTACAATCAGCTGCAAACAAAACTCTAGTGTACAAAACTAGACCGGTTGTATTGATGAATATACTCAGAAGATATATCCTATACAAATTTTGACAAAAATATAAAGCCAATGACAAAAATCTACAACAAGAACACATATTTGTATATGTTAAGGTGAGAACTAACCGGTTGTACCACTGGCGTATAGGGAAAGAACAGCCTGAATGGCAACATACATGGCGGGGACATTAAATGTCTCGAACATGATCTGAGTCATCTCCTCCCTGTTGGCTTTAGGGTTAAGAGGAGCCTCTGTGAGAAGAAATGGGTGCTCCTTAGGGGCTACACAGAGCTCGTTGTGACAACGAGTTCCATTGTCACAGAGGACGACAAATGATGACGATCATATATCTACATCTACAGACAGACGACAATCATTTATCTACATAGACATCTACAACAAATGACGACCGAAATAATCTCTAGTGTTGCTCACCTTCACCACTCTAGTTCCATTGCCACAGACGAGTGGCTGAATGTCCTCACCATCGGCCATCTTTTACTAAGGAAAGCAAAATGAAATGTTATGCAATAAAATAAGCTTATTAGGAGAATGATATGTTCTATGAAATTAATCGTTTTTCTCAAACTTTAACTCTGAATCCGAATCAAATTACAAACTAGTTTGACTATACATATCGAACGACCAATCAACATTGGGCATAGAGTCCAAATCAAATCAGACTAAGCTAAGAAGACTGGATTCAAACTACACAGATCTCAAACAGCAAACACTTTGAAATTGACTTGAAAACTTCGACCCTTGACATAAACCAAGACGATACAAAGATTAACGCAGATCAATCCAACCAAATTATCCACGAAATTATCCAAACCATCAACGTTAAAATCACCATTCCCACCGATTTGCTGAGTAGAGCAACAATCCTCGCTATCCCCCATGCCTGTATAACGAAATTCAAATCCACATATCTACAAAACCCCAAACTTTATCATAAAAATCCAAAAAAAAATCGGGAAAAAATGGATCTTTTCGATAGATGTTGCAAAGTAGACATGCATCAACAAGTAGAAGTCTAAGAACTCACCAAGCCGAGAATAAGTTGAAATAGAGGAGAAGACGATTCGAGAAGCAGCGAGCGAGAAAGAGAGAGAGAAATGGAGGAAGCAGAAAGAAGAGCGACATACCGAAAAGATCACAAATAAGAATTGTTTCCAACGCCTCTCATTTAAGAACCGTTTCTAACACTTCTTAACCCATTTTCATTATATATATTCACAAATAATTATAAGAACCTCATTAAAGAGCAGCGTTGGAACTGGTCTAATCTTGGTCTTGTTTGACTTATCTACATGTTGATCACTTATAAATACCAGAAATCAGAAACACACTACCTTAATGGGCCTGGGCTTTGGGTTCATAATAAGTACAAAGGCCCAAAAAACGCCGCAATTTTAACAGAGAGTTCCCTGGTTGTTGAATTTTCTCGGCTGAAGAACTCAAAATTTCTAATGGAGAAAGTGACCGAGAATCCCAATTCCGAGAAGCAATTTCCTCCTCATCCTGTTCCGAATCATCAAATGGATGCAGACGACGACGACGAGAATGTGAAACAGCTCAAGGAGTGTTCTTCTCTCTATTTGTCTTTACAGGTTCGTGTTTCCCAATTCATAACCATCATCACCTCTTTGAAATTCTAAATTGAATCTCTTAAAGCTTTATTTTTAATCCGATTATGTAGGATTGTCTTGTTGATAGCAACAGGGACTGGAAATCTTGCCAGAAACGTATGTCGCTCTCTAACTCAAGTTTATTTTAATTTGCGGGTTTTTGAGCTTAGGGGTTTAGGGTTTTTACCTAAAAGAACGAACATGGAATAATTATTGACTAGTTTATTGGTAATTGATCAAAAAACTGGTGGATTAATTGTCAAGTTTCTTATGTGAAAAAGATGATGAGGTAGTTGAAAAGGATATGCAAATTTATGAGATACTTTTAGACAAAATGTTGAATTAAAATTTTGTTTGTTTGTGATTTGTTTCAAAGATGTTCAAGCACTGAAAGCATGCCATGAAAAGAGATACAAGAAATGACAGAGATGAGGAAAAGCCACACCTATTAGTAAGGATTGATTACTTACTTCTTATAGAGAAACCACATTACTATATCGTTTATAGATATATACATGGTCATGCAACAGTTTTCTCTACATCTTCTTGTTGTGCGGATTGCAAAATGCACAAGCTTTATCTATAATGTAGTCAACCTACTGGTTAATTCATCAAAAAAGCCTTAATTTGGAGTTATCTGATTCTTGGTTTTTTTTTTTGCTGGTTGAATTTGGTTCATTGCAGAGAAGCTTTGTTTTGGTTCTGTTTCTTTAGTTTTCTTTCTGAAATGTAAGCTAGCACTGAAGAAAACAGCAATGGTATTCTGATAATTATTCAGACAGCTTGTTTTGATTTCTTCCTAGGTAAATTAGTTTTCTTTTTATGTTGGACTGTCCCTGAGAATGTTAATTGCATCACTCTTCCTCTTCCAGACGCTATAATATCCTTTTCACTGTATGCTACTTAAGGAGCTATACTAATTGCCGTTGGAGAAGAGCAATGAAACTCCTTACAGGATTGATGAGACTGAGATAAGTTATGTTTTACCAGTTGATATATTAGTATTGGTGTTTACTTTTAGCTCATTATTGTCACGTGCAAATTCGACTGTGATATGTTGGGGTTGGAAAATTTACACGCGCGATAATGTAAAGTAATTACATCTCTCTAAGCATAAACATTTAAACGAATTTTCTGACGTCAACTACAGAACATATCTCCAAGTGCTTCTCAAAATGTTCTCTTACTTGATTTAATTCATGATTAGTTTTCTTTAAGTAAGGTTTGTAAATGAATTTGTAACCATATAAAGTAAGAACGATTAAACCGTATATCGACAGTCTGATATAGAGATTTAAGATAATTTAAATTGAAAAAAATAAAAACAAACATAAGAAAGGAAAAAGAACAAAAAAAAAAGAGCAAACCATTTTTACCCTCCCCCACTAAAAAATTCTACAACACTGAACCTCAAAAATGCTTAGGCGTGACATTGCCACTGCAAAGTGGGGTGCATTATCATATTTTCCCACTTAATCTTCCCTCACCAATTTTACCAATCATCTTCCTCCACGTCATCACCTTTCTGTTTTTTCCCTGTCAACTAATATTAACCTAAAATCCGTTTTTTTCTTTCTCGATGAAGACTATTTCCGGCGAGGCGTGAACGACTGATAAACGACGGTTCCAGAGCCAGGAAAATCAACCATAAGACGGCTCCGGCACTTTAAACCAAGCTTCTTAGCTAATACGCGCTCCACGCGCTTTGTAACCTCGTGATTGTAATCCTCTCCGCCGTAAGTGGTGGCGATTGAGATGTCACTTGGCCGGAAAACATCGACGGCTCTGCCTAAAACCTCAGAGATATCATCGCGATCGTCTTCGTAAAGAGATAAACCACATTCGAAGCTTGCGTAGCTAAAACCGTCTTCAGGAGTAACGTGTATAGTTGAGTAACGGTCACCGTCAACGCCATTCATAGAGTAGCCGCAAGGATCAAACGCGAAATCGCAAATAAAAGCGTTTGCGTTTATGTTATTAATACCACTAAGCCGCGTCATCTCTTTGCCCGCGGAATCACTGTTGTTATTCTCTTCACCTTTGCGTTTAAAAAAGCTACGAGCGTTGACTCGGTCAAGCTCCGTCATACAGACTTCAACTACAACGACTGACTCATCAGATTCCACGTCAGCACTCGCGGTGAACACGTGCCAAGCACGTGAAGGGTTATTAGAAGGTGTCATAACAGAGGCTTTTCGGTAACAAAGAGATTTAGGGAGGCTTTCTTCAACGACAATGACTTCGTCTTTAAAGCTTGTGTAAGGGAAAGGTTGTGACTTGGGGAAGATGAAGCTGCCACGCGAGTAGCGACACGCGCGTAACGTGAGGCCGAGATTACACGCGAGATGGATCAATGGTCGGATTGATTTGAGAAGTTGTGTAGTGCCACATGTTTTGATTATAATTTTGGTTGGGTAGACGAAAAGGCTTGACTCTGAGAGGACGTAAGCATCGAAGCTACGATTCGCTACGGCTGAGACTACTGTGCACTGCACTTTGTTTAAGACTTGGTCTAGAGATTCGAAGTCGATTAAACGTAATCCCATAGGATGATTTGTGATTGAGTTGTCATCGTCGAAGAATCGAAGTTCGAGTCTTTTCTCGAAACCCTCGAAACCAGACACTGCCATTGCAAATACCAGAAGAAGAAGATGATGGGAACGGAACAGAGGAAGTGGCAAGAACAAAGCAGAGGAGAATGAGATTGTTGGTGTGTAGAGATTAGAGGGAAAAGAGAGAGAGGTAGTAGTGATTAGTGGGAGAGAAGTGATATTTATAGGAGAGAATTTGGAGGATAGAGAAGAAAGAGCATGCGGGTTAAGAGACCAAAAATCATGATTGCAGGCATAATGAAACGAGAAAGATGATGAGAGTTTGTATTTTTGTTTTGTATGTATGCGTGTGTTGTACTGTATGTATCTGTGAATCTATGTATGTAAAAGAGATCTAATTAGTGTTCTTCTGATTCTGTTCTGTACTCAGAGGGAGATGTATGGGTTTTGCGTATCCAAATTTGGATTTTTGCTGTCTTTTATTTTTTTTTTCGTTATTTATTTGTTTTTTTTTCATTTTCCATTACATGATATTGCAAAAGATTTACTTAAGAAAAAATACGTAGATCGAACAAAATGACATAATTAGTATCAAGAATCTAAGTTTAACTACAGAAGAAAAACTATATAATCCTGAAAATCATTTGATTTGGGTCTTTTAACTAACAGAATGGTGTTGGGAATTAATTAACACTTCCGATTTATGCCATAATCATGTTATATGTAAATCTGAATAGAATCACTAAGACATCCAGTCATTCCAAGCAATTTATTAATGGTGTTTATTTCTTTTCATACTTTTGACTCGAATAATAAATAGATATTCAAATTCTAATCGGATTTGTCCAATTTAACTACGGATAATTCATCTAAACTTTGGATCTTACCATATCAAATACTCGATTTTATAGTTAAGATAACTTCAAATCTTTTTAAAATATATCATCTACCAACCCCTAATTATAACGCAATTTACCAATGAACTACACATCTAAAAGATAATCGGAAAACTTATATGTAAACTACACCACTAGGCTTTTCAACAACATGTTGTTCGTTGTTTGGCTCCTTCTTATTTGACAGAAAACTACTTACGAACATTGACAATCAGAAATTT
This sequence comes from Lepidium sativum, assembly GCA_023374145.1. Taxonomy (NCBI): domain Eukaryota; kingdom Viridiplantae; phylum Streptophyta; class Magnoliopsida; order Brassicales; family Brassicaceae; genus Lepidium; species Lepidium sativum. The sequence continues at coordinate 26,873 of JAKUCM010007789.1, forward strand.
GTTTTTAAAGATGTGTTTTGGAAAAATCACCATAACTTTTGAAATAAAATTTCTAATGCGATTCCGTTTTCGGCTACGAGAAGATATTAGGATTAGAAAAATACAGAAAAGTTTTATTAATATTATCAATTATTTTCTCCTTGGTGTCTTCTTTCTCTTTCAGGTAGTCACATTAGATTGCACCTAGGATTTTAAGAATCCTAATATGATTCCAATTTTTTTTGAGAATTCAACCAAAAATGTAGTATTTTTGAAATTTATGATAGTTTTATACAAATAGAATTTCTTATTTGTTATATGTTTTAATATGATAAGAATTCAAATTTCGTTTTGTAGAAACATATAATTAGTTTAATTTTCTATAAGTTTTAATTAATTTAATATTTTCTTTTGTTTTTTACGATAAACCTATTATGATGTCTAATAAGGGTTTAGATTTATCTGCACATGTAAGTATTTTAAAATTTTAATTTATTTTATGCAAATTAACTTTTTTGTTTGGCATACGTTTTACATATATATAATACAATTTTTTTTGTGAAGATGGTATAATTATTTGATTGATATAGTAAAAAATTAATTAATTTAGTACAATAATTTTTAATTTCCATGATCTTTTTAGAAAAATTTAGTTTATTGTTTGATATATAATTTCATATGTTAAAAAAAGTTAATTTTGTTTTGCAGGAACATGTAATCTCTTAACAGTTTTTAATGGAATTTACCCTAATAAATTTAAATATAATTTATTATTTTGTTTTATTTTGTTTATTTTTTATTTTGTAGAATAAACCTATTAGGAACTACCTTCTTATGATTCGATTTAGCGATGAAATACCCTTCCAAAAGTGGATCGAGAAATTGATTTGATAACTAGACCATTGGGGATTTCCAACAATATACTGAACGTTGTTTGGCTTCTTCTACTTTGACGGCAAGTTGTTTCCTAACATTGACAATCGGGAATTCATTCTTAAAAAGTGTGTCTTAGGGAAACCACCACAACTTTCGAATAAAAACTCGAAATGCAATTTCATTTTATGTTACGCGGAGATATTAAGGTTAGAAAGATGCACACCAATTTTTGTAATATTATTAATCGTTTTCCTTCTCCGTTTCTCCTTTCTCTTCTAGGTGGTCTCATTAAATGGCGTTTAAGATTTCAGGAATCCTAACATGATTCCTAATTCTTTTGTGGATTCAACCAAGAATGTAAGTAGTTTTAAAATTTTATGATTATTTTATGCAATTAAAATTTCTTATTTTTCATACGTTTTATTATGATAAAAAAGAAATTTTATTTTGTAGGAACATGTATGTGAGTAGTTTTTTATTTTTTTAAATAATTTACGGAAATATATTTATCAAATTTGCTATAAGTTTCAATTTAAATTGTTTCTGCATGATAAACCTATTATATCTAACACGGGTTTAGATTTATTTGAACATGTAAGTATTTTAAAATTTTAATTTATTTAATGCGAATTAAAAAAAATTTGGTATATTTTTACATATAATACAATTTTTTAAAAAGGTAGTATAATTATTCTATAAATGAAATACTGTTTTTACTAATTTACTACAATGGTTTTTTTCTCGATGATATTTTTACGTAAATATATTTTATTACATGGTATATGTTTTAATATGATAAAAAAGTAAAAATATAATTGCAAGAATATTTATATTTTTCAAAGATTTTAATGGAATTTACCGAATATATTTTTAATATTGTATATTATAGAGTTTGATTGAAATTTATTTTCTGTTTTGATAAACCTATTATGAACTCATCTTAAAGTGCGATTTGTTAATAAAATACACCTCCCAAAGAGGATCAGAAAATTTATTTGAAAATTAGAACATTGGGGTATTTCAATAATATGTTGATCGTAATTTGGATCCTTCTGATTTGACGGAAATTTGGTTTTGAATATTGGCTATCAAAATTTTGTTCTCAAAATGTGTGTCCTAAGAAAATTCTCATAAATTTTGAATTAAAATTCCTAATGCGACTATTTCGGATACACATATATATTATGGTTAGAAAGGCGCACCGCAATTTTCGTAATATTATCAATTGTTTTCCTCTCATGTTTTTTCTTTCTCTTTCAGGTGGTCACATTAGATGGCATATATGATTTTAAGAATCCTAATATGATTCCTAATTCTTTTGTGGATTCAACCAAGAATGTAAGTATTTCTAAAAATTTATGATAACTTTTTGCAAATAGAATTTCTTATTTAGTGTATTATTTAATATGATAAAATTCAAATTTCATTTTTTAAATATATGTAGTTAGTTTTAATTTTTTAATATAATTTATACAATTTTTTTTAGTTTCTATAATTTTTAGTTTAATTCAATTTAATTTTTGTATTATGAACTTATTATAATATTTAATACGAGTTTAGATTTATCTTAATTATTTAAAAAATTTTAATCTATTTTACCCAAAAAAAATTGGTATATATTTTACATATAATACCATTTTTTGTAAAGGTAGTATAAATTTTTAATTAATTTAACAATTGGTTTTAATATTTACAATACTTTTAAGTATATGTAGTTTATTATTTGATATATGTTTTAATATGAAAAAATTTAAATTTTTTTTTGCATGAACATGTAAATTTTTTAAAGGTTTTGATTAATATTACCCAAATAGATTTTTAATGATTGTATATAATTTAGTTTGATTGAATTTTTTTTGGGCAAGATAAATTTATGACAAAGCTCTGCCATAAAACAAGATTTACCAATGAACTACACATCCGAAAGTATATTGGAAAATTGATATGGAAACTAGACCATTAGAAGTTTCCAACAATATGTTGATTGTCGTTTGTTTTCTTCTGATTTGACGAGAAAGTGCTTCCGAATATTGATTAAGAATTCAATCTTAAAATCTGTGTCTTGCGATTCCATTATCTATTATGCGGAGATATTAGGATTAGAAAAGTACATTATTATAATTTTAGTAACATTATTGATTGTTTTCCTCCTTTGTTCCCTCTTTCTCTTTCAGGTGTTATACATATATTCATTTTTTATTTGACATATTTTATGTATAGTCTTCCTGCTTGGACAGTAAGTAGTCGAAAAGCCTCTGCACAACTCGGGCTAATCGACTCCCAGCCTATCTCGACCTGGTCCTTTCGTTTCGAACCAGTGTTTATAAACCTGGTGAAAACAATCAAGCAGGACTTACCTTCTCGGAGCCTCCTTCTTTCTATTCTGAAACCTAGAAGATTTTTTTTCAAGCTCTTGAGATGATTGAATGATTTTTGTTTTTGAAATATAGTATATGTTTTTTTGATTAATGTAATACTCTTTTTATTTATTTAGTAAAATTTTATTTTCTTTTAATTTTTATTATATTTTAAAGGATATATAGTTTATTATTGGATGTATATTTTAAAATGATAAATTTTTAAATTTTGTTATGCAGGAATATGTAAGTTTTTAAAAGTTT
>JAKUCM010007790.1:0-19913 GCA_023374145.1 Lepidium sativum
GAAATTATGGGTAAAACAATCAAAATAACAATCAAAGTTGATGACATGATAATCAAATTCAGAAAGTAAACTTAGAATAAAAGAAAACTGAAACTGAATTAAAAGATCAAATAACGAAAGTAGAATTCATGTTCTCGAATTATAGCAATGAAAAGCTCAAAAGGTTTTTGAAGCGATAAAAACTTAGATCCAAAATCTTTGTAACATCAACGAGGTATTTATACTAATCCTCTGTTAAACCTAAAAATCAAAACAAAAAACTAAGTAGGATAGTTGATCTGACTTCGTGGGTCGAGTCAAGTAATTGCGCCATCAAAGGTGCAGTTGACTCGACCCATCATGTATAGTGACTTCATGGTACGATCTGGTCCATTACGCTGTGTTGCACTTGTCGTGACATGAGGCTTCTCATATCCTGGTTAGCTGACTCCAACATGTCATCTGAGTCCCGCTAGGTTGCCGTCTGAGTCTTGTTGGGTTGTCGTTGGGTCGTGTTGAGACGTGGTCCAAATTGTCGTGGGTTTGTGATCCGAGTTGTGTTGAGACATTGTTTGAGTTGTCGTGGGTTTGTGGTATGAGTCATGTTAAGACATTGTTCGAGTTGCGTGTGTATGTGATCTGAGTCCCGCTAATTTCACATCCGAGTCCCCCTAACAGGCAATCCGAGTCTCGTTGACATGTAACCCGAGTCGTGTTGGTTCTTTGCATATCTGGTCCAAAAACTTTTCCTAAACCTTACTCCACAAGTGACCATATGTACCTTCGGAAAAACCAAAGTATACTCACATCCAAGCTTAGCATCCAGTCCAAAGATTCCTAGTACCTAACCCAAACTCTAAGAACACAGATTCAATCCCCTATTGCTAGCAGTGCATGCCTCAGGAGGGTCTATAGATCAATGAACATCGATTCAAATTTCCTTAACTTAACAAGATTTATTCAATTTAATACTTCACCTTTTATTTGTTTTATTTCAATTCAACACTTGCCCGGTTTTGTTTTGGTGCAGCAACTCGAGTTAGAGGTTCGCTTCACGTCCCTTTTGGGGATGAGAAGGCTGCTTCAAATACTCTCTTTGAGTCGGTTTACACAAGCGTTAGAGTGTAAGGGTTTAGGCACCCTCCCAGACATTTCACCGAATTTTATGAGAGATTGATAGGTGGATTTATACAAGCGTGAGAGTGTACGGGTTTACGAACCCTCCCAGCAGCTTCATCCTGCCAAGATACACAAAGATGTACGACTTTGTGCACACTCCTGGTTCCCTATTTGTGGCCTCCTATCCCTTAGTGTTTTAGGTTAATTTACACTGCAGTGGACTATGTTAAACACATGAAAGGAAACACATTCAATGAATCTCTAGGCCCTAGTTTGGAAATAAATCGTTTAATTAGAGGGAATTAAATCAAGTCTTTTCGAGTCACAACGCAAAAACATATTTCCTAGGCAAACAATCTACTCATCAGTTTTCTAAAGAGTAAAATCGCAATCCACAAAGTTCACTACGATTACTAGCCAACAACCTAACGAGAGTGTCTATCATCAGTAAGATTGACTCCCAAATTCATATGCAACTAGACTCAATCTTACATGAATACACAATGACATAACACTCTTTTTATGATTTTTGAACTTTTAATATTTTTGTGTGTGTGTGTGTGTGTGTTTTTATTCCTTATATGCGATGCATGAGCCTAATTGAAATCAAAACTAAGAAATACATAAAACATGCTCAGGTTGGTGGCGGCTGTGTACTAGATTCGACTCGGACGCTCAGGTGAGGTTAGGTTGAAATCTAGCTCACTAGATTCTTGAAGTGAAAAATCAAAACAAAAGAAATAAAAGAAAATATGATAACAGGTTTTTTACGGTGTTTTCTCAAATACCTAACTGTTTATTTAATCAATTGTACAACAGTATGGTGTCAATCCACTGGGAGAGTAGCTAGCAATCAAGATGTAATCCACTTATCCTAATCTAAGCCAGATTCGATTTAGTGAGTGGTGATCTAATCTAGGTGAAAACGAAATACTAAAACAAAATGCTAAAAACGAGACATGAAAATAGAATGTAAAAACGCAGTATTGAAAATAAAGCAATAGTAAAACATAATGGAGTGTATCACTGAATCTCAACCTAAAAGCAGAGTATTAAAATCACGAAAATTCAATAGAGGAAAAAGGGGTTCTCGAGGTTAAGGATCAATGATTAGGGTATTCCTAGGGGTTCCAGACTCATTTATCAACCTATTTAGATGACCTCTAAGCAAGGAATCACAAAGTAATCACATTCGCTCTCGCGCAATGGGACCTCTCCTAAAAGACAACATGACTTAACTCTCGCCCAAATAGACTCAAAATCGAAAATCAATTGCATAAACTTAAGATTGAAAATCGTAAATTGCTTTTAGAGAGAACTCGAGATTTTTGCTAGAAAAGATTATATATCTTAAAACTGGAAATTCTAGTACAATTTATAGATCAAAAGATCTTAAGAAAAAAGGAAAAAATACTTAAAGAGAAAAAGGGAAAATTCCCTAGAAAGAAAAATGGGAAATTCTTTAAAAAGTAAAAAGGAAATTTCCTTAAGAAAGGAAAATAGAAAAAGCCTAAAATAGTTGTTGGGCTTGCACAAGTAGGTATTGATGGGCCTTTTCGCAGAGAAGCACAAGAAGTCAACCTCGTCAAAAGTCTTAGTTCTGGTCCGCAAATCCACTCGACCAAGTGATGGTCGAGTGTCAAAACTCGAGTACCAAATCTTCTAGTTCACATCCTGAACTTCAACTTTAGGCCAGACGATTCCTTATTGGTCTTCTTGTAGTCCGAAATACTCCATGATAAGCTCCAAAAAGTGCCTAAAAATACCTTTTATGCAATGTATGCAATGCCCAACACTAAGTATGCAAATTATGCCTAAAAGAACCTAAAACAATGATAATAATGCAAGTATGAATGCAAAACATGCTAAATAATGGTCCTAAAATGTGGTAAAATGCAAACACATCAACTCCCCCAAACTTACTCTTTGTGTGCCCTCAAGCAAATATGCATCGATCTAAGAAGGAAGAGAGGTTGCTGACAATGGGAACATCTTACTTAAACAAACGACTTATCAAACTGAAAAACCGTAATCCACAAGTGAACCCTCATTCCTTTGTAAGAACCACAATCTACTTTCATCAAGGCTTAGCATAAACTGAATATTCCCTAACACTTAGTTGCACTCTTAAGAAACTCAGATTTGAAACCTATTTCTTTTAAGTGCAGTCCGCAAGAGGGGCTATTGATCAAAGACCTTAGGATTCAACTTCCTCAAATTCAGCTAGTCACTATGGATTAAGCATTTTTTATCACTTCTCAATTCCTACTCGTTTTTATTAGCTTCAGCTTTATCAATGAGACACAAAAAAGTACGTGTTTACGCACAGTCCCGGTTCACCTTAGGCATCGATGTATCAGCTTTATCAATAAGACGCGAAAAAGTACGGGTTTACGCACAGTTTCGGTCCATCTTAGGCAATATCAAAATGGTTTTATTGATGAACACAAGAAGGTACGGGTTTACGCACAGTCCCCGTTCATCTTACCATATTATTTGAGCCGAGTTGAGAAGGATCTTCCCTAAAGAAGGAGGCTTAAATGGTCCCATAAAATCGATTCCCCAACAGTCAAACACTTCTATTTCCAAGATTGGATTATGCGGCATCTCATTCCTCTTGCTTATACTACCCATTCTTTGACAGCGATCATATCTAGATATAAACTCTTGGCAGTCTTTGTAAATCGATGGCCACCATAACCCGGATTGAATAATCTTCTGTGCTGTTTTGAATGCAGCAAAGTGTCCTCCATAAGTAGATCCATGGCAGTGCTCCAATATTTCCTTGACTTCTTCTTCTGATACACATCTTCTGAATAATCCATCAGACCCTTGCTTGTAAAGATAAGGTTCATCCGATAAATACTGCCTTACATCCCTGAAGAATTTTTTTCTTTGATGATAATTCAGAGTCTTAGGCAGCTCTCCTCCGACAAAATAGTTAACCAAGTCGGCATACCATCGTAAGCAAGTTCCCACAAATTTTGATCCGATCGAGAAACACCTTTTCTGATTGTGGGTCCGACACTCGAGCAGGTGGTGCTCAAGTGTTTGATGGAAAAACTCAACAGTTGTTCTTCAGGCATAAAATCGTTCATTGGAAGGGTTTCCTGAACCTGTATCCTTGATAAGTGATCAGCAACACCGTTTTCTATCCTGGGTTTATCGACTATCTCCATGTCGTATTCTTGCAGCAACAAAATCCACCTAAGTAGTCTAGGCTTAACATCCTTCTTTTTCATCAAGTATCTTAGAGCTGCATGATCAGTATGCACAATAACTTTCGATCCAACCAGATAGGACCTGAATTTCTCAAAACCGAACACAACTGCAAGCAATTCCTTCTCTGTAGTGGCGTATTTCACCTGGGCTTCGTCTAGTGTTCTACTAGCATAGTAGATCACATTTAGCTTCCTATCCTTCTTTTGTCCCAGAACTGCTCCAACAAAATAGTCACTAGCATCACACATTATCTCAAAAGGGAGATTCCAGTCAGGTGCTTGGACTATTGGTGTTGTTATCAAGGCTTCTTTAAGTTCGAGAAAAGCCTTGAGGCATTCCTCGTCAAAGACGAAATCTGCTTCCTTGCAAAGGAGACGAGTTAGAGGCCTAGCAGTCTTTGAGAAGTCTTTGATGAATCGCCTATAAAATCCTGCATGTCCCAAGAAACTCCTAATGTCTTTGACTGTTTTGGGCGGCTGCAGCTGAACCATCACTTCTATCTTGGCTTTATCGACTTCGATACCCTTTCCTGAAATTTTATGACCTAGAACAATGCCTTCTCTCACTATGAAGTGGCATTTCTCCCAATTGAGCACGAGATCTATCTCAACACACCTAGATAAAACCCTGCACAAGTTCGACAAACAAAAGGAGAAGGAAGAACCATAGACAGAAAAATCGTCCATGAACACTTCAACCATGTCCTCAATCAGATTCGAAAATATAGAAATGCAACGTTGAAAAGTAGCAGGTGCATTACAAAGACCAAACGACATTCTCCTATATGCAAATGTACCATAAGGGCAAGTAAAGGTTGTCTTTTCCTGATCATTTGGATGTATAGGGATTTGGAAAAATCCACTATATCCATCAAGGAAACAGTAATATGAGTGATTAGCCAACCTTTCTAGCATCTGGTCGATAAATGGTAAAGGATAATGATCTTTCCTAGATGCAGAATTCAATTTTCGAAAATCAATGCACATCCTATGTCCTGTAACAGTTCTAGTTGGAATCAAATCATCATTCTCATTCCTAATGACAGTGACCCCTCCCTTTTTAGGCACACAATGCACAGGAGATACCCATTTGCTATCAGAAATAATGTAAATTATATCAGCATCTAACAGTTTCAAAATTTCTTTTTTAACAACCTCCTTCAAATTCAGATTCAATCTCCTTTGAGGTTCCCTGCTAGAATAAGATTCATTTTCAAGGTAAATTCTATGTGTGCACAAGTCAGGAGAGATCCCTTTAATGTCAGACAGTGAATATCCTAGGGCTTTTCTAAACCGTCTCAATTCAGAAAGCAACATATCTAACTCATCATCACTTAATGCATTATTCACTATTACTGGATAAGTCGAGTTAGATCCAAGAAATGCGTACCTGAGCCCGGAGGGGAGTGGTTTGAGTTCCACTTTTGGTGATTTGAGCTCCGACCAGTCGTCATCGGTCTGACACTCGACCTTGGTGTGGTTGAGTGTTGTGGTCGAGCGTTGATTTTCTGAGGTCAAATTGGGATGCTCGAGCTCTGCTTGCTCGAGTGTTGAGGTCGAGTGTAAGGTCTCGAACTGTTTTTCACTTTTCAGTGATTTGCAAGAGTCCAACAAGCCTTTGTAGACCTCAGTTTCTTTGTATATGTATCCATCACAACCGTCTTTCATCAAAGCAGTACCGAGGTGATCTTTCTCTATCAATTCCCCAAACATATCCTTTGAAATCTATTTCTTTGGTCAGTTTTCTCATTATGTCGCTGATGCTGAAAGTCATCTTGAAATCTTTCCCCAGATTAAGTTCGATCTCTCTTTTTGGCACATTGATCACAGCTCCTGCAGTGGCTAAGAAAGGCCTACCAAATAGCAAGGGGTCTTTTGGTTCTTCTCCCATATCTAGAACAATGAAATCCGTAGGGATTTCTACTCCTCCGACCTGAACTGGTAAGTCTTCTAGAATTCCATATGGAATCCTAACCGATCTGTCAGCTAGTACCAAAGATATCTTACAAGATTTGTACTTGTCGAACCCTAATCGTTTTGCGACTGTTAGAGGCATCAGGCTGATCGATGCCCCTAAATCACATAAGCAACTCCTGAATGTGAGAGGTCCAAGCGAGCATGGGATTGTGAATGTTCCTGGATCATAAAGCTTCTTAGGCACAACTTTCCTTTGTATAATAACACTGACCTCATGTGTTAGCACAACCATCCCTTCGACTTCTTGTGTTCTGTCTTTGACTGCATCCTTTAAAAACTTTTGATAAGGGGGCATTAGCATAAAGGCATCCATAATTGGTATTTTTACTTCAACGTCTTTCATCTGTTTTTCAAAGAGAGTTTTGTACTTGTTTGCAACATCCTTTTTGAATCTCTGTGGGAAAGGAAGCTGTGGTTTGAAAGGAGGTGGAGCAAATGGTTTTGGGTCTTTTTGTATGTCAGTTGTGTTTTTGGGCTGCGGTTCTCACACTCGAGCAGGTGGTGCTCGAGTGTCTTGGTCGAGTGTCATAGATTTTGGCTTTTCTGTGCTGATTTATGTCTATTCTTCGACCAAATCATCCTCCCCTTCCTGAAGGACACTGTCCTCAGTGTTCTCTGTCGTTTTAGCACGGATTAGCAATTCACGACCACTACGGAGTGTAATGGCGTTGGCGTGATACTCCTTAGGATTTTGAACAGCTTTTCCAGGTAGTTGTCTGGTTTGTTTTACTGTTGATGAGGATCCTTGCTGATTCTCCACATATTTGAGACGGGCATTAAGAGTCTCAAACTTGCAGTTGAGGTCATTATGTGAAGCATCGATCTTAGCGTGTACCTCAACAAATTTTCTTGTTAATTCGGAAGCGGTGGCTGTCTGTCCCTTCAGTATCTGCTACAAGATGTCCATCACTTCAGGGATTTGTTGTGATGGTGGTGGTTCGTATCCGGGTGGTGGTTGGTGGTGTGTTTGTTGGTACTGTTGTTTGGGTATAAATGGTTTGGCTTGTGGGTTTGGGTGGGTACACCTGGTCGTTTGGATTTGCTACATTTGTGTTTCTGTAGGAGAGGTTAGGGTTGGGTTTGTAGCTGTTGAATTGTCTGTAGTTGTTGCTTTGATTCTGCATGAAACTGACCTCTTCAACTTCATCATCGTCTTCTTCGACCCGTTCTGATTCACCTACATGGTGTACTTGCTTATGGTGAGCTGAGAGTAGCTTGTCCAGTTTGTCTGGTATGGCTTTGAGCTCCTTTCTACTAACCATATCTGAATCTGTTGCGCCTCTAGGAGTTCGATCATAGTCTTCACTGTATTGGCCATCTGCTTGAGCTAAATTCTCCACTAATTCTCATCCATCATCGACATCTTTATTCAGAAAATTCTCATTGCTGGCTGTGTCTAGCAACATACGTATCTTTGGAATGACGCCTCTGTAGAGAGTACTGAGAAGAGACTCAGTAGTGAAACCATGATGAGGACATTGTGATTGGTACATCTTGAATCGTTCACAAGCCTCAGAGAATGTCTTAGAATGGTTTTGCTTGAAACCAAAGATAGAATTGCGAAGTTTCGCAGTTCCGGAGTTGGAAAAGAATTTGCCTAGAAACGCTTGTTTGCAGGCATCCCAAGATGTAATAGACCCTTGTGGCAAGTGTTTTTCCCATAGATGTGCTTTGTCTCCAAGAGAGAAAGGAAACAATCGCAATTTCAGAGCATCCTCACTAACCCCATTTATCTTTGTCAAACTGGTTAGTCTTTCAAACTCATCAAGATGATCCAGTGGATCCTCAGAAAGTAAACCATGAAATTTACTGTTCTGTACCATGGAGATCATACCACTCTTAATCTCAAAGTTGTTGTTGGCGATGGCTGGTGGAACAATTCCATGGCGTTGAGTGTGAATACTGGGAGCATCACCGGCACCAATGTGTCTAACTCTCCTAGGACGAGTTCCTAGTTCAGTAGCTTGTACTTGTTCTTCCATGTTCACCTGATCCGTGTATTCTTCGTTCAATCTGTTCCGTTGTTCTCGTAAGTATTCACGAGGCAAACGGTCTATTCTGTCAGTGTATGGGATGAGATCTTCACTACCACGGGACCTGGTATTCATGCAAGTGATTTGTGTTGTTGGAAATAACACTCGAGCAGTGGTGCTCGAGTGTGTTGATCGAGTGTTTCTGGGGTCTGCTCGAGCTTTCTGGAAACGGAGGAAAGATCAAAGAGCTCGAGCTGAGTTGGTCGAGCTTCTTGATCGAGTGTTCCTAAAAGCAGACAAAAACCAGAAACGAGATTAGAATATTGTAGTAAAACTTAGTCTCAGGAAAGTGATTTTCCTAATTGTAGCTAACTATTTATCTCATTGAATGCATCAATACTGAAAGCATTAAACAAGCAAAATGACAATGTTTCGCCATTGACGAGGCCGAAACAAAAGAGTCAATAAACTCTTAGAACACCGCCGGGGTCAACATGAAAGATTGGAGAGATGAAATATTGGCCTACGTTGCTGACAGAGAAGTGCCCCTTGACACGTGTGATGTGTCTGCATTTTACCACATTTTAGGACCATTATTTAGCATGTTTTGCATTCATACTTGCCTTGTTATCATTGTTTTAGGTTCTTTTTAGCATAATTTGCATTATTAGTGTTGGGCATTGCATACATTGCATAAAAGGGATTTTTAGGTACTTTTTGGAGCTTATCACGAAGTATTTCGGATTACAAGAAGACCAATGAGGAATCATCTGGTCTAAGGTTGAAGTTCAGGATGCGAACTAGAAGATTTGGCACTCGAGTCTCTGACACTCGAGCATGACACTCGACCATCACTTGGTCGAGCGAATTTGCGGACCAGAACTAAGACTTTGGACGAAGATTGACTTCTTGGGCTTCTCTGCGAAAAAGGCCCATCAAGACCCATTTGTGCAAGCCTAATTATCATTTTAGGCTTTTTCTATTTTCTTTCTTAAGGAAATTTCCTTTTCACTTTTTAAAGGAATTTCCCATTTTTCTTTCTAGGGAATTTTCCCTTTTTCTCTTTAAGTATTTTTCCTTTTTCTTTAAGATCTTTTGATCTATTATTGTACTAGAATTTCAAGTTTTAATATACAATATTTTCTAGCAAATTTCGAGTCTTATCTTTACAAAGGCATTTACGATTTTTTAGTCTTAAGTTTCATGCAATTGATTTTCGATTTTAAGTCTATATTTTACTTCATGAATTCTGAGTAAGTTAGTCTAGGGTTCTTGAGGAAAGGGTGAGATTAGGGGAAAACTTAGGGATTTCCAGATTTGTTTATGTTTAATTAAGGTCTTAGATCTCTTTAATTTAAGTGTTCTTAATGCTTGTTTCTTTCTGATCAATTGAAATTCGATCTCTTGGTGAATCCCCCCCGAGAGGCGTTTGGGGAATCACTTGAACATGCTTAAGTTAAGATAGCATCTTCCTAGCTCAAGAGATTGATTGTCTAGGGTGTTATTAGGCTTTGTAAGGTCCATACTTAAGGCCTCTTGAATTTCCAATCGTTGGGCGAGAGTCAAGTCAGGTTGTCTTTTAGGAGAGGTCCCATTGCGCGAGAGCGAATGTGATTAATTTGTGATTCCTTGCTTAAAGGTCATCTAAATAGGTTGATAAATAAGTCTAGAACCCCTTGGAATACCCTAATCATTGATCCTAAACCTCGAGAACCTGTTTTTCCTCTATTGAATTTTCGTGATTTTAATACTCTGCTTTTAGGTTGAGATTTCGTGTTGCACTTCATTATTAGTTTTACTATCGCTTTATTTTTAATACTCTGTTTTTACATTCTAGTTTCATGTTTCGTTTTTAGCATTCTGTTTTAAGATTTCACTGTCACCTAGGATAGATTACCACTCACTAAAACTGAATTTGGCTTAGATTAGGATAAGTAGATTACATCTTGATTGCTAGTTACTCTCCCAGTGGATTGACACATTACTGTACTGCAATTGATTAGATAGACAGTTTGGTATTTGAGAAAACACCGTAAAAACGTCTTTATCAAATTGGCGCCGTTGCCAACTAGGAAATAGTTAGCTACAATTAGGAAAATCTCTTTCCTGAGACTAAGTTTTACTATACTATTATTCTAATCTCGAGTCTGGTTTCTGTTCGCTTTCAGGTACACTCGATCAACAAGCTCGACCAACACAGCCCGAGCTCGTTGATCTTTCTTCTGTTTCCAGAGAGCTCGAGCAGACCCCAGAAACACTCGATCACTACACTCGAGCACCACCCGATCGAGTGTTATTTCCAACAACACAAATCACTTGCATGAATACCAGATCCTGTGGTAGTGAAGACCTCATCCCATACTCTGACAGAATAGACCGTTTGCCTCGTGAATACTTGCGAGAACAACGGAACATATTGAACGAAGAATACACGGATCAGGTGAACATGGAAGAACAAGTACAAGGTACTGAACTAGGAACTCGTCCTAGGAGAGTTAGACACATTGGCGCCGGTGATGCTCCCAGTATCCACACTCAACGCCATGGAATTGTCCCACCAGCCATCGCTAACAATAACTTTGAAATTAAGAGTGGTATGATCTCCATAGTTCAGAACAGTAAATTTCATGGTATACCTTCTGAAGACCCTCTAGATCATCTTGATGAATTTGAAAGACTAACCAGTCTGACAAAAATAAATGGGGTTAATGAGGATGCTCTGAAATTGCGATTGTTTCCTTTCTCTCTTGGAGACAAAGCACATCTATGGGAAAAACACTTGCCACAAGGGTCTATTACATCTTGGGATGCCTGCAAACAAGCGTTTCTAGGCAAATTCTTTTCCAACTCCAGAACTGCGAAACTTCGCAATTCCATCTCTGGTTTCAAGCAAAACCATTCTGAAACATTCTCTGAGGCTTGGGAACGATTCAAGATGTACCAATCACAATGTCCTCATCATGGTTTCACTACTGAGTCTCTTCTCAGTACTCTCTACAGAGGCGTGATTCCCAAGATACGTATGTTGCTAGATACAGCTAGCAATGGGAATTTTCTGAATAAGGATGTCGATGATGGATGGGAATTAGTGGAGAATTTAGCTCAAGCAGACGGCCAATACAGTGAAGGCTATGATCGAACTCCTAGAGGCGTAACAGATTCAGATATGGTTAGTAGAAAGGAGCTCAAAGCCATACAAGACAAACTGGACAAGCTACTTTCAGCTCACCATAAGCAAGTACACCATGTCGGTGAATCAGAACGAGTTGAAGAAGACGATGATGAAGTTGAAGAGGTCAATTTCGTACAGAATCAAAGCAACAACTACAGACATTTCAACAGCTACAAACCCAACCCCAACCTCTCCTACAGAAACACAAATGTAGCAAATCCAAACAACCAGGTGTACCCACCCAAACCGCACCCGCAACCACAACCAAAACCATTTATACCCAAACAACAGTACCAGCAAACACACCACCAACCACCTCCTGGATACAATACACAACCACCACAACAAACACCTGAAGTGATGGACATCTTGCAGCAGATACTAAAGGGACAGACAGCCAGCGCTTCCGAATTAACAAGGAAATTTGCTGAGGTACATGCTAAGATCGATGATTCACATAATGAACTCAACTGCAAGTTTGAGACTCTTAATGCCCATCTCAAATATGTGGAGAATCAACAAGGATCTTCATCAACTATAAAACAAACCGGACAGCTACCTGGAAAAGTTGTTCAAAACCCTAAGGAGTATCACGCCAACGCCATTACACTCCGTAGTGGCCGTGAATTGCTAATTCGTGCTGAATCGACGGAGAACACTGAGGACAGTGCCCTTCAAGAAGGGGAGGATGATTTGGTCGAAGAACAGACAGAAATCAGCACAGAAAAGCCGAAATCTATGACACTCGACCAACACACTCGAGCACCACCTGCTCGAGTGTCAGAAGCACAGCCCAAAAACACAACTGACATACAAAAAGACCCAAAACCGTTTGTTCCACCTCCTTTCAAATCACAGCTTCCTTTTCCACAGAGATTCAAAAAGGATGTTGCAGACAAGTACAAAGCTCTCTTTAAAAAGCAGATGAGGGACGTTGAAGTAAAAATACCAATTTTGGACGCATTTATGCTAATGCCCCCTTATCAAAAGTTTTTGAAGGATGCAGTCAAAGACAGAACACAAGAATTCGAAGGGATGGTTGTGCTAACACATGAGCTCAGTGCTATTATACAAAGAAAAGTTGTGCCTGAGAAGCTTGATGATCCAGGAACGTTCACAATTTCATGCTCGCTTGGACCTCTCACATTCAGGAGTTGCTTGTGTGATTTAGGGGCATCGATCAGCCTAATGCCTTTAACAGTCGCCAAAAGATTAGGGTTCGGCAAGTACAAGTCTTGTAAGATATCCTTGGTACTAGCTGACAGATCGGTTAGGATTCCACATGGAATTCTAGAAGATTTACCAGTTCGGGTTGGAGGAGTAGAAATCCCCACGGATTTCGTTGTTCTAGATATGGGAGAAGAACCAAAGAACCAAAGGACCCCTTAGCCACTGTAGGAGCTGTGATCAATGTGCCAAAAGGAGAAATCGAACTCAACCTTGGGAAAGATTTCAAGATGACTTTCAGCATCAGCGACATAATGAGAAAACCGACCATTGAGGGTCAGCTGTTCGTGGTGCAAGAAATAGATGATCTTTCAAAGGACCTGTTTGGAGAATTGATAGAGAAAGATCACCTCGGTACTGCTTTGATAAAAGACGGTTGTGATGGATACATATACGAAGAAACTGAGGTCTACAAAGGCTTGTTGGACTCTTGCAAATCACTGAAAAGTGAAAAACAGTTCGAAACCTTACACTCGACCTCAATACTCGAGCAAGCAGAGCTCGAGCATCCCGATTTAGCCTCGGGAAATCAACGCTCGACCACAACACTCGACCACACTAAGGTCGAGTATCAGATCGATGATGACTGGTCGGAGCTCAAATCACCAAAAGTGGAACTCAAACCACTCCCCCTTTGGGCTCAGGTACGCATTTCTTGGATCTAACTCTACTTATCCAGTAATAGTAAATAATGCATTGAGTGATGATGAGTTAGACATGTTGCTTTCTGAATTAAGACGATTTAGAAAAGCCTTAGGATATTCACTGTCTGACATTAGAGGGATCTCTCCCGACTTGTGCAGACATAGAATTCACCTTGAAAATCAATCTTATTCTAGCAGGGAACCTCAAAGGAGATTGAATCCGAATTTAAAGGAGGTCGTTAAAAAGGAAATTTTAAAACTGTTAGATGCTGATATAATTTACCCTATTTCTGATAGTAAATGGGTATCTCCTGTGCATTGTGTGCCTAAAAAGGGAGGGGTCACTGTCATTAGAAATGAGAATGATGATTTGATTCCAACTAGAACTGTTACAGGACATAGGATGTGCATTGATTTTAGGAAATTGAATTCTGCATCTAGAAAAGATCATTATCCTTTGCCATTCATCGACCAAATGCTGGAAAGGTTGGCTAATCATTCATATTACTGTTTCCTTGATGGATATAGTGGATTTTTCCAAATCCCTATACATCCAAATGATCAGGAAAAAACAACCTTTACTTGCCCTTATGGTACATTTGCATATAATAGAATGCCATTTGGTCTTTGTAATGCACCTGCTACTTTTCAACGTTGCATGACTTCTATATTTTCGGATCTGATTGAGGAGATGGTCGAAGTGTTCATGGACGATTTTTCTGTCTATGGTTCTTCCTTCTCCTCTTATTTGTCAAACTTGTGCAGGGTTTTATCCAGGTGCGTTGAGACGGATCTAGTGCTTAATTGGGAGAAATGCCACTTCATGGTGAGAGAAGGCATCGTTCTAGGTCATAAGATTTCAGAGAAGGGTATTGAAGTCGACAAAGCTAAGATAGAAGTGATGGTCCAGCTGCAGCCGCCCAAAACCGTCAAGGACATTAGGAGTTTCTTGGGACATGCAGGATTCTATAGGCGATTCATCAAAGATTTTTCAAAGACTGCTAGGCCTTTGACTCGTCTCCTTTGCAAGGAGGCGGATTTTGTCTTTGACGAGGAATGCCTCAAAGCTTTTCTCGAACTTAAAGACGCCTTGATAACAGCACCAATAGTCCAAGCACCTGATTGGAATCTCCCTTTTGAGATAATGTGTGATGCTAGTGACTATGCTGTTGGGGCAGTTCTGGGACAGAAGATAGATAGGAAACTGAATGTGATCTACTATGCTAGTAGAACACTAGACGAAGCCCAGGTGAAATACGCCACCACAGTGAAGGAATTGCTTGCAGTTGTGTTCGCCTTTGAGAAATTCAGGTCCTATCTGGTTGGATCAAAAGTTATTGTGCATACTGATCATGCAGCTCTAAGATACTTGATGAAAAAAAAGGATGCTAAGCCTAGACTGCTTAGATGGATTTTGTTGCTGCAAGAATTCGACATGGAGATAGTCGATAAACCAGGGATTGAAAACGGTGTTGATGATCACTTATCAAGGATACAGGTTGAAGAAACCTTTCCAATGAATGATTCTATGCCTGAAGAGCAACTATTGAGTTTTTCCACCGAACACTCGACCATGACACTCGAGCACCACCTGCTCGAGTGTCGGCCCACAGACAAAGAAGACATTTTTCGATCGGATCGAAGTTTGTGGGAACCTGCTTACCATGGTATGCCGACTTGGTAAACTATTTGGTCGGAGGAGAACTGCCTAAAACCCTGAATTATCATCAAAGGAAGAAATTCTTCAGGGATGTAAGGCAGTATTTTTGGGATGAACCTTATCTCTACAAGCCAGGATCTGATGGACTATTCAGAAGATATGTATCAGAAGAGGAAGTCAATGGAATATTAGAACACTGTCATGGATCTACTTATGGAGGACACTTTGCTGCATTCAAAACAACACAGAAAATCCTTCAATCCGGGTTATGGTGGCCATCAATTTTCAAAGACTGCCAAGAGTTCATATCCAGATGTGATTGCTGTCAAAGAATGGGCAGTATAAGCAAGAGGAATGAGATGCCGCAGAGTCCGATCTTGGAGATAGAAGTGTTTGACTGTTAGGGAATCGATTTCATGGGACCATTTAAGCCTCCTTCTTTAGGGAACAGCTACATTCTAGTTGCTGGGGATTATGTCTCTAAATGGGTAGAAGCTATTGCAGCTCCTACAAACGATGCGAAAGTGGTACTTAAGCTTTTCAAACACATTATATTTCCCAGATTTGGTGTACCAAGAGTTGTGATCAGCGATGGAGGATCCCACTTTGTCAACAAGGTTTTCGAGAATTTGCTTAGGAAACATGGGGTTAAACACAAAGTGGCAACTCCTTATCATCCTCAAACCAGCGGACAAGTTGAAGTCTCTAATAGACAGATCAAATCAATTTTGATGAAGATAGTTGGGCTGTCAAAACGTGATTGGGCCGCCAAATTAGATGATACTCTTTGGGCCTATAGGACTGCTTTCAAAACACCTATTGGCCGCACACCTTTTCAACTACTTTATGGAAAATCCTGCCATTTGCCAGTAGAGCTAGAGTACAAATCAATTTGGGCAACCAAACTCTTGGATTTCGATATCAAGACAACACAAGAAAAGAGGCAGATGGATCTACATAAGCTTGAAGAAATCAGACTTGAAGCGTATGATAGCTCAAAATCATACAAAGATCGCACAAAGGCAGCTCACGACAAAAAGATCCAGCGGAAAACAATCAAAGTTGGTGATCAAGTACTTCTCTTTAACTCAAGACTCAAGCTATTTCCCGGAAAATTGCGATCAAAGTGGTCTGGTCCGTTCAAAATACTGCAAGTTTTACCTATGGAGCAATCACTTTAGCCAATGGCAATGGAGAAGGATTCACTGTGAACGGTCATAGAGTTAAGCCTTATTTGGCCAACTGCACAATTCCCGAGGGAACTTCGGTTCTGCTCGATGAACCGCCTCCTCTCCAATAAATAGGGGGAAGTCGAGCTTGAGACTATAAACAAGCGCAGTTGGGAGGCAATCCCAAAGGTATCCTCTGTATATACATTCAATTTTTTTTCACATATCTTCTTTACATATATTTGCTATTTTTCATTTTTACTTGCATCTATTTCGTCTTACATGCATTTGGAAGGTTTTTTGTACTCTTTTACAGGAAAGTGGGGCCCATATGGGACAAGTGGGGTCGGAACCGACAAGATTGGACAACACTCGACCACGCCTGGTCGAGTGTCCCACTCGAGCATCAGCCATCATTTGGCAGACTGACACTCGACCAAACCTGCTCGAGTGTCAGGCTCGAGCGTCCCGCCTTCATGCCTATTCACATGCCTCCAAAGCCTATAACTGCCAAAAGCTGAGAAAGGGGAGACATTTACTCCGAAAAATGGGTTAAATCTTTCTTTAATGCAATATCTTTTCCATTTAATTCAAAAAGATTTGATTTAATCCAAGTTCAAATTTTGAATTTGAAAATACTCCCCCTTTGTTTTTCCTCCTCTATAAAAGGAGGAGGGGCCTCTCTCCTTTCATTCACAAAAAATACACTCTCTCTCTAACATTTCTCTCTAGTTTTTCTCCCTTTTACAGAAGCAAATCGTCTCTCTGTTCATCCACTACACTCGATCATCTCAACTCGAGTGTCCAGTTCGAGCGTCATAACACTTACTCTTTTTCCGATCAACTTTCACCATGACTGACGGCAAATCCAGCAAAGCTAACCTCCTCCGCCCTAAAGCCAAGAATAATGCTCGGTCAAGAAGCAATCTTGCCCAAGGAGAGTCTTCTTGGGCCGCGAACAAACCCGGCAGAAAGGAGAAGAGAAGGTTGGAGGTGCAATCTGAAAATGAGTCGGAAGAAAGAAGATAATACATGGATGAGGACGAGATGGACCCGGACCTAGTTGCTGAAACGCTTCATGAAGATGGGTATGGCGAAAAAGAGGCGGAAGAGGCAAGGGAGATAATCCTTGCCGGAAAAAGAGAAAAAGAGATGAAGGAAAGGCACAACTCGGCAAGAGCACTAAACGATCTGCGGAGGATGGATTTCTTAGGGACCCGCTATCCATGCAAGGAGGCGCTGACCGCAATGGGGATAACCAGATATGTAGATCTCATGTTACAAAATTGTGGGCTGTCCACATTTGTGCAGTATCCGCAGCGAGCATACAAGGAGGAGATTCTCCAGTTTTTGGCGACGGTTGAGATCGTTCTATACGATGCAGAAAATGAGAGTCTCCAAGAAAAGCAAGGTGGCGGTTACATCTTCTTTGCAATTAGAGGAAGGGACTATCGAATGACTTTCAGAGCACTTAGGGACCTCTTCGAGTTCCCAAAAGCCGAGTCCGAAAATTATGGACCAGATTTCGATAGAACAGAGTTGGATGATGTGTGGCGGTCGATTGCATCAACAAGGAGCAGATTCTCGTCCTCCCGATCTAAGGCATCACTGATCTGAAACCTGGCCTTGAGGTATTTTCGAACAATCCTTGCAAATACATTTTTCTCACGTTTTACTACTGGAAACGATCAATCTAGGAGAAATGGAGATGCTGGTGACTGCTCTCAAAGACATTGTTGGTACAAAGAGCGACGGATCCCCGATTATCGGAGATCAAAACAGTGCTGGTTTAACCATCCAATTTGCTAAACAATTGGTCACATACCGCGATTGGGCAAGGGATAATAAAACTGGAAGACATGATGGAAAGATCACAATTGGCGGACTTGTCACATGCATTCTTGAAAGATGTAATGTGCCAATCGATGAGACAGAATGGGCTGACCCTCAATTCATGAACATCGATCACTTAAGGAGGAGTCAATTCTTGGCTACGACGGAAGTTCGAGGTAAGCTCCTTTAATCTTTCCATCATTTACTTAGACCAAATGCTTTTCTACTCTTGCCAAACAGGGAGTACACATCGATAAGGATGGGGCAAAACACGGATTTTAATCCGCCTTTAGAAGCCTTGTACGATCCCAATGGCCCTCAACAGAGTTCTCCAACAAACAGCGATGAAGTGGATCCTGAGACGTATTTTTTTGAAGAATACACAATGCCACCATGTCAAGGAGAACCAATTCGAGAAGCACACAAGCACATAAGCTTGTTGCAGAAAATGAACAAATGGTTGATGAAGAAGGTGAAGAAGCTGATTGCAAGCGACGAAGCTAGAAGGCAGGAAAACGATGATCTAAGTAGAAGAGTGGCAGCTCTAGAAAGAAACAGCGGACCACCACCACCACCAACTATTCGCCCAAGAAGAGCCTCCGTATCCACGGATCGTGAAAGGCAGCACCAACCCGCACCAGCTAGACACTCCTCTGCAAACCCCGCAGCCTTCTCATATAGAAGACCATTTGATGCAGCTGGGGCAAGCTCGAGCCAGCCGCTCGAGCACCAATCGATCGAGCGATCCGAAAACTCGACCGAAACGCTCGAGCAAGCTGAGCTCGAGCGTCAGAGGCACAATGACCACTACATGGAACTCATGCGGAATGTGGCAGCCAACTACTGGAACCACTAGAGAGGTACAAAAAACCCCTTCCTTTCATTGTAAATACCATTGCATATTTTTCGCTTAACTTGCTTTTGCATATTTTTCACTTGACTTGCTGGTCTAGGATCCTCTTTCGGACTTTTATACACACAAGGGACTGTGTGATTTAAGTTTGGGGGAGGGTTCTAGAGGATATTTGACTTTGTTTTCTCTGATTCTTAGTTTTTATTCTTTGCATTTGATCATTTGCATTACATCTAAGGCATAGAAAAACAAAAAATATTTTCTTTAGAATATTTTTAGATTGCATTACATCTAAGGCATAGAAAACCCATAAAAATTTGAAAAAAATCGAAAAAACATAAGTAAAAAAACAGTGTGTTCATGTATCTGCATTGCATTCATATAGGATTGAGTCTAGAATTTCGGGAATCATCTAGCTAGATACTTGCTAGGTTGATTGGCTAGTAACCATAGTGAACTCTTAGACTCGCGTTTTTTCCCTCTTGAACACTGATTGGTAGATCATTGACCTTTGAAACCGATACTTAGGTTGTGTCTCGAAAAGAACCTGATTTGTTACCTCATAATCGAATTCTATTTTCCAAATTAGGGGCTTGAGATACATTGCATAAGATCCTTCCTTAGTTTCAGCTAGCTAAGTAAAAAGAAAAGCATAAGGTGAATATAGAATCATCCTACTCAACTCGACTCAAAATATATGGTCTAAGATGAACGGGGATTGTGCGTAAACCCGTACCTTCTTGTGTTCATCAATAAAACCATTTCGATATCGCCTAAAATGAACCGGGACTGTGCGTAAACCCATACTTTTTTGCGTCTCATTGATAAAGCTAATACATCGATGCCTAAGGTGAACTAGGACTGTGCGTAAACCCGTACTTTTTCGTGCTTCATTGATAAAGCTAAAGCCAATAAAAACGAGTAGGAGTTGAGAAGTGATCGATAATGCTTAAACCATAGTGACTAGCTGAATTTGAGGAAGTTGAATCCTAAGGTCTTTGATCAATAGCCCCTCTTGCGGACTGCACTTGAAAGAAATAAGTTTCGAATCTGAGTTTCTTAAAAGTCCAACTAAGTGTTAGGGAA
>JAKUCM010007791.1:0-30322 GCA_023374145.1 Lepidium sativum
AAGAGAGAGAAATTATGTTTTGATCCATTTGGATACCAAACTAAATAGATTTCTGCAGATATTCATCATTAGGAACTTTGATTCAATAAATTGTGTTCTGCTTTTCTTCATCTCTGTTTTATGCTCTGCTTTTATCCTGTTCTGTTATAAGCTCTGCTTCTCTCCTACTCTGTTTCATATGCTTCAGACTTTTGATGATTAAATATCTTTTCCTAATACTTTCATGAGCTTTAAATCTTAGAATCAGTAATTATACACCTTGATTACTAATATTACTCGCAAGTTTACAGCTGAAAATGGCGTGTAGGCTTAGACAATGAAAACAATTTTCTATGTCAACAGATAATGAGAGCTTAACAACCGTCAAACAAAATTCTTATGTTTATAGTTTTCTTAGAAACTGACAGAGAATAAACAAGCATAAAAGACTATAAGAACATAGATTATACCCTCACAAAAGAGACAAAAACAGAACAAAGACAACAAGAGAAAAGAAGAATCTTAAGCTTGACTTTAGCATTTGATTCCATAAGGAGTCATATGAATTTGTTTCCATCATATAAAATCAGCTTAATATCGATCTCTAGAAACTCACAAACCAAAATGGTCGATTTACAATACTACTTCTCAGTCATCCTTTTATGCCTCGGAATCAGATTCTTAATCCAAGCCATTAGCAATATATTACACAACAAACTACCTCTCCCACCAAGTCCAACAGCTTTACCAATCATTGGTCACATGCACCTCCTTGGTCCCATAGCTCACCAAGCACTTCACAAGCTCTCAATTCGCTATGGACCTTTGATGTATCTCTTCATTGGCTCCATTCCTAATCTTATTGTCTCATCGGCTGAGATGGCTAATGAGATTCTCAAATACAATGAGCTCAATTTTTTGAACCGTCCAAAAATACAAAATATTGACTACCTTACTTATGGCTCATCCGATTTCTTCTCAGCGCCTTATGGGATTCACTGGAAGTTCATGAAGAGAATTTGTATGGTGGAGCTTTTAAGCAGCAGAGCATTAGATAGTTTTGTTTCTGTGAGAAGTGAGGAGTTGAGGAAGCTTCTGATACGCGTTCTGAAGAAATCAGAAGTTAAAGATAGTGTTAATTTCGGGGAACATCTAAAGGAATTGACGAGCAGCATCATAAGGAGAATGATGTTCAGAGAAAGACAGTCGGATACAGACCGCGATGGAAAGAGAGATGAAGTTATCAAAATGGTGGTGGAGTTGAACGAATTAGCTGGTGTTTTCAACGTTTCTGAAACGTTTTGGTTCTTGGGAAGGCTTGACTTGCAAGGGATGAAGAAGAGGCTCAAGAATGTTCGAAACAAATATGATGTGATCATAGAGAAAATAATGAAAGAGCATGAGTCTAGTAAAGAGAAAGGTGCAAAAGCAAGGAACATGCTAGACATTTTGGTTGAAATGTATGAAGATAAAAATGCAGAGATGAGGCTGACAAGAGAAAATATTAAGGCCTTCATCATGGTAATTGTCTTCTCAACTCACACTCACAAAATTTATGTTATATATGTATAATTTTCAGAGGGTCTCAGATTTGGTTCATTGTTATGCAGAACATTTATGGAGGTGGAACAGATACATCTGCAATAACAGTAGAGTGGGCTCTATCAGAGCTGATAAACCATCCAGAGATCATGAAGAAAGCACAACAAGAGATAGATCAAGTGGTGGGAGACGAAAGAGTAGTTGAGGAATCAGATTTGTGCAATCTCGTTTACATACAAGCCATTGTGAAGGAGACAATGAGGTTACATCCTGGAGGACCAATATTTGTGAGAGAATCTGATGAAGAATGTATTGTTGCTGGATTTAGAATCCCTGCAAAAACGAGAGTGATATTTAACGTTTGGGCGATTGGGAGAGATCCAAATCAATGGGAAGATCCATTGGAGTTCAGGCCTGAGAGGTTTGAAGGTACTGAATGGAAAGTCATGAGTGAAAAGATGATGTCTTTTGGAGCTGGAAGAAGAAGCTGTCCAGGAGAGAAAATGGTGTTTAGATTCGTTCCAATAGCTGTAGCTGCAATAATACAGTGTTTTGAGCTGAAAGTGAAGGGAAGTGTAGAGATGAATGAAGGCACTGGGTTATCTCTGCCTAGAGCCACACCTTTAGTGTGTGTTCCTGTTGCTAGAGGTCAACTTCTAGCTAATGGCTTTAGAAGATGAAAATGAATAAGAACAGGAAAACTTACCACTTGTTGAAAAACATTTTACTGTACTTTTTAAAGCTTGGTCGCCAATAAGATTGGTTGTAACATACAAAGCATGTGAATCATCAAACTCGACCACTATTTTACATTATCCACTTGATCACCTGATTGAATCCAAATGACTACAAAAAGTAAGAGTTAAAGGAAAGTGGAGACTTTTTACCCAAAAAATCAAGTTGGGATCCTATACTAGAGCAGAGATCAACCGTTGATGAGAATGGAGCTACTTAAGCTCTGTATCATCATCTTCTTCATCATCTTTTTCCCGAGATCGAAAAGCTGTTCCTCAAATGACAAAATTACTCTCCTCAAGATAATGAGATCCCTAAACAACCCTAAAATTCTCGAATCTTGGGACCCACGTACCGACTGCTGCAGCAACTGGACCGGCGTCGAGTGCACGCACCGTCGCATCACCGGTCTCACCATCGCTGTCGGAGACGTCTCCGGTGAGATATCAGAGGATATAGGCGACCTCCGTGACCTCGTTATACTAGATTGGAGCAGCCTCTATCGTCTAAGAGGAACCATTCCACGTTCTATCACCAAGCTCAAGAAATTAAATTACCTCCGGTTTAGGATAACCGAACTCTCCGGTCCAATTCCGGAATACATCAGCGAGCTTCAGAACTTATCTTTCTTAGACCTCTCATTTAATCGGTTCAACGGTTCAATACTCGGTTCGATTTCACTTATGCCAAAGCTTGAGTCCATACAGCTCAATCACAATAAATTGACCGGTTCTATACCGGAATCTTTCGGTTCCTTTGTAGGAAAGGTCCCAGATCTCTACTTGGGTAATAATCACCTCTCAGGTAATAATTCTCTTTGCCTAATGTTGTTTGGTAGAATAATGATAATTCATATATTAATCGAATTATGGTTGCAATGCAGGAAAAATACCAAAGTCGTTATCCAAATCCGACTTCAACACTGTGATTTTGTCAGGAAACAAATTCAGTGGAGATGCTTCAATGTTCTTTGGACATAACAAAACAACAGTAAAACTGGACTTGTCTAATAACAACTTCCACTTCGATCTCACAGAGGTAAAATTCACCAAGAACTTGATGTCGTTGGATCTTAGCCACAATCGTATATACGGAGAACTTCCTTCTGAGCTGAACAATCTTCGTCTTGACAATTTCAACGTAAGTTTCAACAATCTCTGTGGTAACATCCCACAAGGTGGTCTGCTTCAGAGGTTCGAGGTCTATGAATTCTCCAACAATCTCTGCCTTTGCGGTGCACCGCTTGAGCGTTGCTAGTCAATGTATCAAATACGTTTTGAAAATGTACTATGAAATTTACTAAATGCATGTTTAGTTCATGCTTTTATTGATTATTCAGAATACAGATACATTAGTCTATAAGACTTGATTGATTACTTGGAACTTATTTCTTAAATCTTCACTTGCAACTCGGAAGAGGAGCACCACACAAACACTTATTGTTAAAATAAGAAGAGGCATCAAATCTCTGAAAATATTCTCCTTTGGGGATGGGTCCACACGACCTGTTATAGCTAAGATTCAAGTTCTGAAATTGTGATTTGCTCCATGCAGCTGGAATTCTACCTGTAATCTTATTGTGATTCAAGTACAAATCGACAACATTTTTACCGAGCTTAACCTTGGAGAGATCGAATTGGAACATGTTTCTTGATAAATCCATAGTCCATGTAATCCATAGTCCATGTTTCCTTTTTAGCTTCAAACAACATTGAAGCATCACCTTGAAACTTGTTCCAGGATAAATCGATCTGGTAAAAATTGGTATTGCCTAGCGACTTTGGTATCGTACCACTCAGCTGGTTGTGATAGGGATGTTGGAAGTTTCTTTTGTTGGTTAAACTATCTAATAATTGTTAGCACTATTTCAGGAGCTAATTGCTGCAACTTTATTTCATTATTTGCTTCCGTTTCGTACCTTTCTTAGTAATTGAGAGTTAATGTTGTAAGGCTATAAAAAGCCAGTATCCTTTATAGAATAAGATGAATCATTCAGACTATTTTTCTCTTGAGAGATTTTAATTTCAAGTTTGCTTTTGTCTTGTATCAGAGCAAAGTTTTGTGAGTGTTTTGAGAGAGAAACATTTTTTTTTTGTGAGAATGTATGAAAAGAATTTCACCACACCGTCCGCTCCTCTGTTTGATGGAGATTATGATCATTGGAGTTTGGTCATGGAGAATCTGCTCCGTTCGAAGGAGTACTGGAGTGTCATTGATCCAAGATTTGAAGAATTGAGAAATCTTGCTGCGCTTGATCAGGCACAACAAAAATCTCTAGAAGAGGCGAAGCTCAAAGACCTCAAAGCCAAAAACTATTTGTTCCACTCAATTGACAAAACCATCCTGAAAACCATCACTCAGAAGGAGACGACTAAGCAGCTGTGGGATTCGATGAAACTAAAAAATCAAGGAGGAGCTCGAGTGAAGCGAGCATAACTTCAGAGACTCAGAAAGGTCTTTGAAACGTTGGAGATGAAAGTTGGAGAAACAGTGGCCAGTTATTTTGGGAGAGTCATGGAGACAACCAATGACATGAAAAATTGTGGAGAAGTCATTGATGATGTCAAGATTGTGGAGAAGATTCTTCGGAGTCTCACTGAAAATTTGAATTTCGTGGTCTGCACAATCGAAGAGTCCAAAGACATTGACAAACTCACTGTGGATGAGTTGCATGCGTCACTGCAGATACATGAGAGCAAAGTGACCGAGAAGAAAACTGAAGAGCAAGTCTTGCAAGTGGAGAACGAACCGAAGGGTGCTCGTGGAGGAGGAAACTGGACAGGAAAAGGAAGAAGCAATTACAGAGGACGTCGAAGAGGAAGATCCTCGGTGGATCGATCCACCATAACTTGCTTCAACTGTGAGAAAAAGGGGCATAATTCATTTGAGTGCACAGAAAAATCAAACTACGTTGAGTTTGATGAAGAAGAAGAGTTGTTGTTGATGGCTCACGATGACATGAGTAAAGCAGAGGGGAAATGAGTGTGGTTTTTGGACTCCGCCTGTTCCAACCATATGACCGGAGTAAATCGTGGTTCACAGAGCTCAATGGAGATTTTAAACATTCAGTTCGCTTGGGAAACAATTCAAGATTGGTTGTTGAAGGGAAAGGGAACATCAGATTTGAAGCAGAAGGCATTATTCAAGTAATAACTGATGTTTATTACATTCTCAATCTCTCCAACAACTTGCTTAGCATTGGACAGTTACAAGAGAAGAAGCTAAAGTTTGTGATCGAGAATGGAACCTGCAGAGTTTCTCACCTTCTAAGAGGCCTGATTGTGGAGACAAAGATGACATTGAATCACATGTTCCTGATTTATGCCAAGGAGAAACCAATCTCTGAGAAAAGTCTCAGGGTGGAGGAAGAAGATTTGGGATCTCTGTGGCACAGAAGGCTAGGACATCTTAACAACACATCCATCCAAATTATGCTGAAAAGGAATTGGTGAAAGGTTTACCAAACATGAAAATCGAAGAGAAGGTGTGTACTGTTTGCAACATTGGAAAACAGCAGCGAGAAAAATTCCCAAAGAAGAGCAATGGAGAGCAACTGAGAAGTTAGACTTGATTCACACCGATCTATGTGGTCCAATTACTCCTACATCACAAAGAGGAAAGACGTATTTAATGGTTCTCGTTGATGATTTCTCAAGAAAAACCTGGATTTATTTTCTTACAGAGAAATCAGAGGCTTTTGAAACTTTTAAAGTGTTCAAGAACTTGGTGGAAAAGGAAGCCAGAACCGTGATATGAGGATTGCGCACGGACAGAGGTGGTGAATTCACATCCGAGAAATTCAATCAGTTCTGCAGAGATCATGGCATAAAGAGACAATTGACAACATGTTATACTCCTCAACAAAACGGAGTAGCAGATAGGAGAAACCGAACTATAATGAACATGGTTCGTTGTTTACTGTCTGAGAAAGAAGTGTCAAGATCATTCTGGCCCGATGCAGCAAGATGGACAGCCCATATTCTGAATCGAAGTGTGACAAAAGCCATAAAAGATAAAGTTCCTGAAGAGAGATAGATGAGAATGAAGCCGAAGGTCAGTTACTTCAAGGTGTTTGGCTCTATTGGCCATGTTCACATTCCGGTTCAGAAGAGAATCAAGCTTGATAAGCCGAAGCCACAAATGTATTTTACTTGGAGTTAGCAAGGAATCCAAGGCTTATAGGTTGTACGATCCAATTGCAAAGAAATACATCTTTAGCAGAGATGTTACTTTCGAAGAAGATGCTAAATGGGATTGGAAATTGAGCAAACCAAAGTAGAAGGAACTTGCTTGGGGGATGATGAAGTCACTGAAGAAGATGAAACCGACGATGAAGCTGAGCCAGAAAATGCAACAGAACCACTTCTGCTAGAAACTGAAAACGCAGAAACTGAGGAAACCATCAACCCCCAAAGAGTTGAAAATCAAAAATCAAAACTGGAGAACGCTCTAGAAGGCCGAGAAAACAACCTGCTTGGATGCAAGATTTTGTAACGGGTGAGGAATTGAGAGAATAAGAAGAGAGTTGGATGAATTCTGCTATGGTTTTTGCCTTGTCTATTTTCAGTGATAATCCGGTGAATTTTTATGAGGCTGAAAAGGAAGAGAAGTGGATCGATGCAATGAAATCAGAAACTCAATCCATTGAGAAGAATCACACATGGGAACTCGTTTCTCTACCTGCGTATACGAAGTCAATCGGTGTGAAGTGGGTTTACAAAACAAAGTTAAATGAAAAGGGGCAAGTGAAGAAGTGTAAAGCTCGATTGGTGGTTAAGGGATATGCTCAAACTGCGGGAATTGATTACATAGAAGTGTTCGCACCGGTTTCTCGCTGGGATACAATAAGGAGTCTTCTAGCAGTTGCAGCTCAACGAGGTTGGTATGTCTATCAACTTGATGTTAAAAGTGTTTTTTTATATGGAGAGCTGCAGGAGGAGGTCTATGTTGATCAGCCAGAAGGATTTATCAGAGCAGGAGAGGAAGAGAAAGTGTATCGGTTGAGAAAAGCTCTATATGGCCTAAAACAGGCACCACGAGCATGGTTTAGCCGTATTGAGGCTTACTTTGTGAAAGAAGGATTCTAGAAGAGTAGTTATGATCACACTTTGTTTTTCAAGAAAACAAACGACAATTTGCTGGTGGTAAGCCTCCATGTCGATGATTTGATCTTCACTGGAAATGATGAACTCCTATGTGCAGAGTTCAAGTCATCAATGCAGAGAGAATTCGAGATGACTGACATGGGTTAGATGAAGTTCTTCTTTGGAGTAGGAGTTCATCAGAGTAGCAAGGGAATACATATCTGTCAGAAGAAATATGCAATAGAAGTTCTAGAACGGTTCAACATGTGGAGCTGTAACTCAGTTAGAAACCCAATTGTTCCTAGTACAATCATTACGAAGAAAGGACATGGCGGAGTCGACGCAACACTCTATAAGCAGCTTGTTGGGTGCTTAATGTATCTCACGATGACAAGGCCTGATCTGATGTTTGTAGTGTGTCTGATAGCCCATTTTATGTCAGATGCTAAGGAAGAGCACATGTTGATTGCAAAACGAGTACTCAAGTACTTAAAAGGTACTTTGGATTATGGAGTGTTCTACGAGAGATCACCAATCATGAAGCTGGTAGGTTACACAGATAGTGAGTACGCTCGTGATGTGGATGATAGAAAGAGCACCTTTGGGTATGTGTTTTTATTGAATGGAGCCGCTGTATGTTGGAGTTCGAGGAAGCAAGACATTGTTACCCTTTCATCTATAGAAGCAGAGTACGTTGCAGCTACCTCTATAGCTTGTCACAGTGCTTGGCTAAAGGGCATGTTGCGAGAATTGGAGTTTTTGAGTGAAGTCTACAGTGACATCTTCTGTGATAACAGTTCGACGAAAAAGCTGTCAAAGAATCCAGTTATGCATCGTAGAACAAAACATATTGATGTCAGATATCATTACTTGCGTAACTTGGTGGTTGAAGGAGCCCTGAAGTTGTCCTTCTATGGAACTAATGATCAGTTAGCCGATATCATGACGAAGCCAATCAAACTTGATCAATATGGAAAGTTGAGACAACTTCTTGGAGTTCGAAGGATAAACTGATGCACATGAGCTTCAGTTTAAGGGGAGGAATTTGTTGGAAGTTTCTTTTGTTGGTCAAACTATCTAATAATTGTTAGCACTATTTCAGGAGCTAATTGCTGCAACTTTATTTCATTATTTGCTTCCGTTTCGTACCTTTCTCAGTAATTGAGAGTTAATGGTGTAAGGCTATAAAAAGCCAGTATCCTTTATAGAATAAGATGAGTCATTCAAACTATTTTTCTCTTGAGAGATTTTGATTTCAAGTTTGCTTCTAAGGGAAATGATAGGAATTTTTCCTCTAAATGACCTAAATAACTCTGGTATCGGACCTAATTAGATGTTTAAAGTTGAGTTAGATGGTAATGAGATTAACAAAGACTAATAAAGACAAGGAGAGTTAATTCACCTGTAAGTTTATTCCTAATAAGGTCAGAATACGAGAGAATAGGTTTTGTGGACAAAGAACTTGGTATGGAACCAGAGGGTTCATTGTAAGAAAGGTCAATGTCATTGAGATTTTTGAGGTGACTTAGAAATTCTGGAATCGGACCATTGAGATTGGTCGAGCTGAGCTGAAGAAGAGTGAGATTCTTGAGCTTGGCGATGGTGGGTTAGATGGGTCTAGTGAGGTTAGTGAGTTTGCTTAAGACAAGGGATTTCAAATGAGGTAAGTCTCCGATTTCAGGTGGGATCTGACCAGAGATCTTGCCGGCTCTTATGATTAGGTTGGTGACACGGTAGTTAACACTGGCGTCTCCGCATTGGAGGCAATACCAAGTGCAACAGTCCTCTTTAGGGTCCCATGAAGCAAGGTGTTAAGGGTTGTTTAAGGCTTTTTTTTTTATCTTGAGGAGTGTGATTTTGTCATCTGGATGACAAAGATGTTTGGCTAAAGAGGTTGTGAGTGAAGTTTGAAGGAAATCTTAATGTTGAAAGATATTTTTTAGAGATAGGTTGAGGTGTAAGGTATCTTAAGATTAGGATAAAAATGATTATATTTAGGAGTTATCTAAATATATCAAGGTTTCATTTTCCTATTGTATTTCGATTTAGAGAGTCTATATATTGATGTCGAGATTGTGACATTCAATTGTGAGAGACAAATACATTGTTGAGAGTTTTGGTTTTAAGATATTTTCCAAAACTATCAATACAAGAATAGTTGTTCTTATTTGTTTTATTAAGGTTACAATTCTTCATTAAAGTATATTTGGTATCAGAGCATTATAATTTACTAAAAGGAGATCGAGGATTGTGTTACACATTAAGGTGTTCATATTGTTGACTTAGGAGATTGAGAAGTCATGAGTGAATTGGTCGATTCTAAACAGAAGAAGGGAGGAGTATCTTCGTCATCCATACAATGTCGGATGTTAACGACTACAAACTACACAGTTTGGTCCATGAGAATAAAGGTCTTATTTGAGGTGCATAGAGTTTGGGATGCAATTGAAACAGGAGCTGAAAGCGAGAAGGATAACATGTCAAAAGCACTTCTATTTCAATCTATACCAGAATCACTTATTTTACAAGTTGGTGATTTGAAAACACCAAAGGAAATTTGGGAGGCAATTAAGTCTAGACATGTTTAAGCCAAGAGAGTTAAAGAGGCTAGGCTAGCTACCTTAATGGCCGAATTTGAGAAATTGAAGATGAAGGAGACAAATACAATAGATAGTTTTGTTGGAGCTATCTGGACTTACCTCATAAACGGATG
The DNA here is from genome assembly GCA_023374145.1 of Lepidium sativum. Taxonomy (NCBI): domain Eukaryota; kingdom Viridiplantae; phylum Streptophyta; class Magnoliopsida; order Brassicales; family Brassicaceae; genus Lepidium; species Lepidium sativum. The sequence continues at coordinate 10,054 of JAKUCM010007791.1, forward strand.
CACTAGGTGAGACTATTGTAGAATCGAAGATTGTGATGAAGTTTCTCAATAGTCTACCAAGGAAAAAGTACATCATAATCATAGCTGCCCTTGAACAAGTTGTAGACTTAAAGAAAACAAGCTTTGAAGACATCATAGGAAGGCTAAAAGCGTATGAAGAAAGCATTAAAGAAGAAGAGGAACATCTTGAACATGATGAGGAAAAATTGATGTATGCTAATATGGATCAGCAAGATGCTAATGGATATGGACAAGGTAGAGGACAAGGTGTCCGCGGACGAAGAAGAGGCCGAGGCCAAAGTAATAACAACAATGGAGAAAAGAGAAAATATTTTTCTCAAATTGTTTGTTATCGATGTGATAAGAAAGGGCATTTTGCTAGTAAGTATCCCGATCGTTTTCTTAAACTTCAAGAGGCTTATGAGAATGATAAGGATAATGAGGGGGAGAATAAAGATGGTAATGAACTATTTATGCATGAAGTAGGTTACTAAATGAGAAAAACGTTGAGCCAAAGAAGTTTGAAACAAATAATGACAAGATATGGTACTTAGACTATGGAGCTAGTAACTATATGTCGGGAGTAAAAGGTTCCTTCTCTACTCTTGATAAAACAATTTCGGGAAAAGTAAGGTTTGGAGATGATTCCTGGATTGATATAAAAGGAAGAGGTACAATCAATTTCCTTTGTACTAATGGAGAGAAGAAAGTCTTAAATAATGTGTATTACATACTAGGCTTGAGAAGCAATATAGTTAGTCTTGCACAAACTACAGAATCGGGTTGTGAGATTCAGATTAAAGTAGAATATCTACATCTTTATGATCGAGAAGGAAAGATGATGATAGAAGCTTTAGGATCAAGGAACCAACTTTACAAAGTTCACATGGAGGTTGATGTGGATAAATGTCTAGAAATTGAATCATGTAATGAAACAACTATATAGCATGGTAGACTTGGACATGTTGGTGATGGTACTATGAAAATAATGGTAATGAAGGGTTTGGTGAAATGAATTCCGAAATTCAAAATTGAGAAAGAACAATGTTCTTCATGTTTACTTGGTAAACAAGTTAGACAACCCTTTCCAAAAATTACATTGTTTCGAGCACAATAGATGTTAGATTTGATTCACGGTGATTTATGTGGACCTTTGACACCTCCTACCCCAGAGAATAACAAATACATCTTTGTTCTTATTGATGATCACTCTCGATTTATGTGGATCGTTCTCTTGAAGGAGAAAAGAGAAGCTTTTGAGAAATTCAAGTGTTTTAAGACTCTCATTGAGAAAGAAACCGGATTGAACATTAAGATTTTAAGAACTGATAGAGGAGGAGAGTTCATGTCACATGAATTCAAATTATTTTGTGATAAAACCAGAGTTCAAAGAAACATGACAGCACAATATACACCTCAACAAAATAAAGTTGTTGAGAGAAGAATTCGTACTTTGATGGAGATGACTTGAAGTATTTTGAAGCATACTAATCTACCAAGATTTCTATGGGGAGAGTCCGTGAGACATGCTACATATCTCATTAATAGAATATCTACACGAGCTTTGAAAGATTAAACTACATACGAAGCTTTCAAAGGAAGAAAATCGAGACTACAACATCTAAGAATATTTGGCTGTTTGGGGTATGCTAAAATAGAGGCTCCTCATCTTAAGAAGTTAGATGATCGTTCAAGTATATTGGCACATCTAGGGATAGAGCCTGAAGCAAAAGTCTATCGGTTGTATGATCCTACAAACCGAAAGATAATTGTTCGTCGTGATGTTGTTTTTGATGAAAACAAAAGTTGGAATTGGAATGATTCAGGACCGAAAGAGAGTTATGTAACTCAAGATGTGATAATAAGTGAAGATTTCATGAAAAAGACGAGCTCACGAATGAAGAAATCATCGAAAAGGAGGAAGATAGTATAACCGAGACTCAAGGGTTATCTCTTCGAAGATCTTCAAGGGAAATAAAGAAACCAAGCTACTTGGAGGATTTTGTTCTCCTTTGTGACCATGAGAGTGCCTAACTTATGTTACTTGTTAATGAAGAACCCTATGATTTTGGAGAAGCAAGTAAGTTACAAATATGGATTGATGCTTGTAAGGCGGAGCTAAGATCAATCCGAGAAAATGAGACTTGGACTCTTGTTGATCTACCGAATGGAGTTAAACCAATAGGTTTAAAATGGGTTTTCAAAGTAAAAAGAAATTTGGATGGTAGCATAAATAATCACAAGGCTAGACTAATTGCAAAAGGCTATGTTCAAAAGTATGGTATCGATTTCGAATAGGTGTTTGCAGCGGTTGCCAGAATCGAGACTATAAGGTTTATCATTGCTTTGGCAGCTACAAGTGGGTGGGAAATACATCATCTTGATGTTAAGACAACATTCCTACATGGAGAATTAAAGGAAGAAGTCTATGTCACACAACCAGAAGGTTTTGTAATCAAAAGAAAAGAAAGAAAAGTCTACAAGTTAAGTAAAGCTCTTTATGGTTTGAAGCAAGCTCCAAGAGCATGGAATGAAAATCTAAATCAAATTCTTAAGGAGCTCAAGTTCACTAGGTGTACAAAGGAGGCTTTAAAGGACAATTTCTACTTGTTGTCGTATATGTGGATGATTTATTGGTAACAGGTTCAAGCCAAAAGATGATCAACGAGTTTAAGAGAGTATGTCTAGTAAATTTGAGATGAGTGATCTTGGTAAATTAACATAATATCTAGGAATAGAAGGTATACAAGAATAAGGGTGTATAACTTTAAGACAAGAAAGATATGCAAAGAAAATACTAGAAGAAGCCAGAATGAAGGATTGTAATGCTTGTTACATATCCATGGAATATGGTTTTAAGTTCTCAAAATTTCAAGAAGAGAAATGTATCAATGAGAAAAAATATCGCAAACTCATTGGATGTTAAAGGTACTATTCATACACGGCCTTATCTTGTCTTTAGTGTTGGAGTTTTGAGTAGGTTATGCAAGAACCTAAAGAGTCTCATGGCTTGGCACTAAAAAGGATTCTAAGGTAAGATCAAGGAACATTAACTCATGGACTTAGGTTTTGCCGAGACAGTAAAGAAGGTTTAGTTGGTTATAGTGATGCTAGCTACAATGTTGATTTATATGATGGGAAAAATACAATCGGTCATATCTTCTACTATAATGAATGTCTGATAAGTTAGTGCTCTCAAAAGCAAGAAACAATAGCTTTATCATCATGTCAAGCCAAGTTTATGGCTGCAACCGAGGCAGCAAAACAAGCTATATGGCTCCAAGAACTAATACGTGAAATAACCGAAAAAGAAAGTAAGAAAGTTCTGATTATGATAGATAACAATTCAGCTACCTCTCTTACTAATAATCCGGTTTTTCATGGTCAGAGTAAGCATATTCACAAGATATTCCACTTCATTAGGGAATGTTAAGCAATGAGCTAATCGAAGTAGAATATGTTCCCGAAAATGAACAAAAGGCGGATATTCTTACCAAAATGTTGGGAAAGAACAAGTTCAAAGAAATGAGGGAGTTCATAGGAATTCAAGAGATCAAGATCGAAGACCAAATCAAGCTTAAGAGGGAGAATGTTGTTGATAAGTTTGAAGAAAATCTTAATGTTGAAAGATATTCCTTAGAGATATCTTGAGGTGTAAGGTATCTTAAAATTATGATAAGAATGATTATATTTAGGAGTTTTCTAAATATAATAAGGTTTTATTTTCCTATTTTATTTCGATTTAGAAAGTCTATATATTAATGGCGAGATTGTGACATTCAATTGTGAGAGACAAATACATTGTTGAGAGTTTTGGTTTTGAGATATTTTTCAAAACTATTAATAAAAGAAGAGTTGTTTTTATTTGTCTTATTAAGGTTACAATTCCTAATTAAACTATAGTGCGTAAGGAGCGTGGAGAAACACAAGTGCAATGCCCTTGTCTTATCCATTGGTGTTTGGGTTTTAATGGAAACTATGATTGATATGTTACGTGTATATATAAAAGCTATGAAAGTGAAGGAGCATGGTGCTGTACAGACTTGGAAGGAGTGGTCCATTTTTGCTGACTAGACAATGTGTTAAACATGTGTCAGTGTCTGTTAACAAAAAAATTGTCTGTTAACAAAAAATTGTCCATTTGTGTCTATTACAGACGTACAGTACTTTGGGGCCTTTAAATTGATAACTTTTGTTGTTTTGGTTAGATTTTTTGAGAAACCTGTAATCATAGAGCATCATTCAGTCACATGCTCAAAACTGCAAATTAAAAAAAAAAAACGGAAAGCTTTGTTCTTTTGGTACACTGCAATCAGCAACAACCAATAAAAAAGAACACATTTTACTACCCTTTTTAAAACTTAGTCGCTGATAACATTGGCTGTAACATACAAAGAATTTGAAGCATCAAACTGAACCATTGGTTGTAACGTAAAGAGCTTCTTAACCTTTGTATCATCATTTTCTTCATTGTCCCTTTCCCAAGCTCTAAAAGCTGTTCCTCAAATGACTAAATTACTCCTCAAAATAATGAGATCACTAAACAACCCTAAAATTCTTGATTCTTAGAACCCACATACCGACCATTGCTCCAACTGGATCGGCGTCGAGTACGCCCACCGCCGCATATACCGTTCTCACCGTAGCCGACGGCGATGTCCCCGGTCAGAAATCGGAGGATATCGGCGACCTCGTTTTACTAAATTGGGCCGGCCTCTAGATTGCAGGCATGCCTTCTATTACTGAGGCAAATCGATTGGGTTTCAGTGGACTCACAAATCAGAAAAGGCATACATTATTTGGGATGTTGAATGCTAGAAAGTCATCATCTACTGATCGTTTGTCTGGTAAGTTTCTACTTGAATCTTGGATAATAGATTCCGGAGCGTCCAATCATATGACTGGCTCTCTTAATTTTATACATGATGTTTCTGATGTCGCCAATGCTCATTAAGCTGCCTGATGGTCGCTTCACACGATCAACCAAGCAGGGAAAAGTTTATCTCGGGTCAAGCTTGCAGTTAGTTAACGTGTTCTTCGTTAGTGGTTTAGATTGTCATTTGATTTCATTCTCTCATCTCGCTAGAGATAGACATTGTCTGTTTCAGCTCACTGACAAGATATGTGTTTCCCGGGACCGCACCACACATATGCTGATTGGGGTGAGTGAGCAGATTAATGTACCTTGTTATTTTCTATATTTAAAATCCTTTATCAAAAAAAGAAAAAAAAAAGTAACTTAGATTTCAGTTTCAAATTTATTTTTTCCCTTAAATTATTCTTAAAATTATTGGTTTGTTTAATTCTATTGTGAAGTGCTTAAAATAATAAACTTGATCCCATTTGTAAGTCTAACAAAAAGAAGGATAATGATTGCTTAAGGTTTCGATCACACTGAGAGATAAGAAACGCTAAACCTCAACCGAGCACTAACAGTCTCGCTGCGAGAATCTCCATGATGTCGAGAGAAGCCGATAATGAATGACTTCAAGTTTGAGATTGAAAGCTTGGAGATCAAGGAAACCAACAAAATCCTGACTATCCTCTCTTAGTTTGTATTTGTTTCCTATTTCAATATTTTTTGGGTTTAAACCAATTTTAATTTTGTTAGCTATGTTGCTTCTTCTGTTACAGCATTTTAAAATGTCAGGTTACAAGTTGGACTCAGATCATTGAATTGGACTCATGTTATGATTTTAATGATTCTTAATGGGCTGAGTTGATTTTTGAAGTCGGGGAAGAATAATCACCTCTAATGAAGTCATGCACAGCTGCTAATGTGTGAAGGTTGTTAGTGACGGAAAATATGCTGTATGTTAAAGGGTTTTAATGACGTTAACAACAGAATGCAGAATGACAAAAAACAACTTTCCGATCCAGAAGTTCGAGGTCTATGAATTATCAGACAACAACCTCTGCCTTTGCGGTGCACCTCTGGAGCGTTTGCTAGTCGATGTATCAAAAACGTTTTGAGAATGTACTATGAAATTTACTAAATGCATGTTTAATTCATGCTTTTATTGATTATTCCAAATACAGATACAGTAGTCTTTAAGACTTGATTAATTATTTGGAACTTGTTTCTTAAATCCTCACTTACAACTCGGAAGAGGAGCACCACACAAACACTTGTTGTGAAGATAAGAATAAGCATCAAATCTCTGAAGATTCTCTCCATTGGGAATGGGTCCACAGAGTCTGTTATAGCTTACATTGAAGTTCTGAAATTCTGATTTGCTCCATTCAGCTGGAATACTTCCTGTGATCTTATTGTGATTCAAGTCCAAGTTGGTAAGTGTTTTAGCCAGCTTAACCTTGGAGAGATCGAATTGGAACATGTTTCTTGATAAATCAATAATCCATGTCCCTTTTTTAGCTCCAAACATCATCGAAGCATCACCTTGAAGCTTGTTCCTGGATACATCGAATCTGTAAAAGTCGAGATTGCCTAGTGATTTTGGTATTGTACCAGTGAGTTGGTTGTGTGATAGGAAAAGGTCTGGGACTTTTCCTTTAAATGATCCAAATGACTCTGGTATTGGACCTAATTGAATGTTTAAAGTTGAGTTAGAATCAATAACAGTTTGTTAATGGATGACAAAAACTAACAGAGTCAGAGATGGTTAATTCACCTGTAAGTTTTGTTCCTACTAAGTTCAAGATACCCAAGCTTAGGTAATGTAGAGAGAGAGCTTGGTATGGAACCAGAGAGGTCATTGAAGGAAAGGTCAATGTACTCAAGATTCTTGAGCTGACTTAGAAACTCTGGAATTGGACCAGAGAGATTGGTCCAACTTAGCCTAAGAAAATTGAGATTCTTGAGCTTGGCTATGGTGGGTTGGATAGGTCCAGTGAGGTTAGTGAGTTTTCGGAAGATAAGGGATTTCAGATATGGTAAGTCACCGACTTCAGGGGGTATATGACCAGAGATCTCACCATCTTGTATGACTAAGTCAGTGACACGGTGGTTAACGCTGGCGTCGCCACACTCGAGGCAGTACCAAGTGCAACAGTCCTCTTTTGGGTCCCAGGAGGCAAGATGGTAAGGATTGTTTAAGGCTTTTTTGATCTTGAGGAGTGTGATTTTGTCATCTGGATGACAAAGATGTTTAGCTAAAGAGGTTGTGAGGAGGAGCGAGGACAAGAGAAAGAACAGTGTTCCTGTCTTATCCATTGGTGTTTAAGTTTTAATGGAAATTATGATTGATATGTGTGTACATATATAACGTGAAGAAGAATGGTGTAATAAACACTTATAGTGGTCCATTTTTGCTGAGGACGTAGACCATGTGTTAAACGCTTTCTGTGCATATTATTAAAAAATCATCCACTTGTCTCTGTGTCTGTAACAGTCCTTGGGGCCTGATTTCAGGCAATGATAGAGCATCATTCAATCAATAAAGTGGAAATATTCTCATTACCAAAAAGAGAAATCAAACTGCACAAAAACATCTCAATTATGCATATCAAATAACAGGAGAAAGAAGGAGACTAATTGCCAAGGCCGGTTCAATATGTTCTCATGCCTAAAAAAAAAATTGTATCATTAAAGAAACATTACACAAGTCTCGAACCTCTCACTTTAAAGACAAAAACACATCATTTTTCCATTATGTTATAGTCATAAACTAGATTATGATACTCCTACTATATTTTTGCGCCTAAAGCCCTTGATTCATGAGTTTTAGCTTAGGGGTTGGCCCTGCTGATTGCAGTAAGGTTTTTATACGACTTTGTATCAAGAGAGATAAGAAACACTGTACCTCAGTCGAAAAGTAACAGCCTCGCCACGTGGTCGATAGAGCCTCGAAAGCTTGGAAACCAAGGAAACCAACAAAATCCTGACCGGAAGAAAGAAGAAATAAACTGAGCCCTAGCTACCTTTCTTATCACCGAAACAAGTGTTTCAGTTTACTAATGGGCCTTTATAAATTGGGCTTATAACTTCGGTCCACAATTATTGATAGAAAGGAGATTTCTTTTCTTCTTCTCTTTAACCTTTTCTGTACATGAATCCATTAAAACAAGCACTTTGCAAATGTGCTATGAATTTATGAAATTCAAGTTTTGATTCCTGTTTATTCACTTAATCCAGACAGTAATACATATTTGACTATAGACTCAAATCGAATTTGTGGGAAACGTAGAGACAAGCTTTGGTTTACTTGCAAGGATCAAGAGGTGCACCACACAAACACTAATTGTGAAGATAGTTGTGGTACGACGCATATCACATTTGGGCCGAGGTTTGAAGATTGTTGTTGGGCTGTCTTTTGTTTCTGCATCGAGGCCCATGTTTATTTGTTCTGGAAAAAGGCTCAGGTCCACTATTGAACTCTATTTTGGCTGTATGTTTGTTTCTGGTAAGTCATGGAGAAAGTTGCAGAGAGTGTTGCAGTTTGATGATCTACAAAAGAGAGGCATGAGATCATGGGTCAAATAAGAAGAGTGGTGAGAGAGATCAAGAGAGACAATGGGAAACAGGTTAGAGAGAGATTAGAGAGAGTGTGAGCTTATCTTCTTCAAGTTCTTCTTCTTTCTTGGGTTCGGATCTTTAATTATGTTGTTGTCGGGGATTCTTTGACTCTTGTATCAACAAATCATGAAAGTATAATCCACTGAGAGCTGGATCTTAACTCTCCAAGACGTACCTTGGCAAGTTTATGCCTTGGGAACTTGTATTTCTTTGTCTTGACTACTTTCTCTTTTCATCTTCCTAAGTTTCTTAACCTGCAAGAAAGAAACACAAGAAAGCATTAGCTTCATTTCTGGATATTTTCGCTACAGTGGTATTAGAGCTTTCTGGTTAAAAGGGGTAAGAAAAGGAAGCTGTATCTACTTATCTCTCTGGATCTAGTAAGGGATGTTAGAGCCAACGCTTGGAAGATGGGACATTGAGAGGTTTGATGGAGAAGGAGACTACACATCTGGAAACACAGGATCCTTGCTCAGTTAGAGATCTTGGGACTTGACTCGGTTCTTAGAATTGATGGAGTGTCTTCTTCACCTGCAGAAGAAAAAGAAGGTGTTAAAGCTGACCCTAAAAGGTTAGACAAGGATAGAAGAGTCAGAAATCTGCTAAGTATGAGTCTTACAGATATGATATTACGAACAGTAGGGTTGAAGCACAAATCTGCTCAGTCTATGTGGAACTCTCTGGAATCACAATACCAAGATAAATCCCTGCCTAACAGGTTCTATTTAAAGCAAAGGTTGTTTAGCTTTAAGATGGAAGAAGGAAAAGGGTTAGACAAAAACATGGATAACTTTAACAAGTTGATATCAGATCTAAGCAGTTTAGATGTAGAGATAAGTGATGAGGATCAAGCTGTGATTCTCATGAATGGTCTGCCCTCACAGTATGCTCAACTTATTCATACACTTAAGTACAGAGGAGGACAAACGATTATATCTCTAAAGGAAGTTACAACTGCAGCTTACTCTTTGGAAGTGGAACTTAAGCAGAAGGGAGTCCATTTATCAAGACAAAGTGGTGAAGGGTTGTGCTTTCAATCAAAACTGGATAATGAGAAAAAGAATAAAGGAAAAGCAAAGAAGCTGGACAAGCAGAAGGAAAAGATTAGAGCTAAGAAAACTTGCTGGATTTGCGGGTCTGAGGGACATGTAAAGAAAGACTGTCCCAATAAAGGTCAAGGAAGCACATCACAAGCAAATGTGGGTCAAGTCCTAGAAGAGGAACCTTTGATGCTGACTGCTTCAGAAATTAACTTAAGTGATAGCTGGATTTTAGACTCGGGATGCTCATATCATTTAACCTACAGAAAGGACTTATTGTTTGAGGTTGAAGAGGTTGATGGGGGAAAGATTCTAATGGGAAATGATACACATTGTGTGATCACAGCTATAAGAAAACTTAAGGTGGTCAATTGCAACAACTCAACAATTGTATTGACAAAAGTAAGATACTCCGCTATGGCTAAAAGAAATCTAATTTCTCTTGGTCAACTAGAGTCTCAAGGTTGCTGGTTTCAATCTAAGAGCTTCAGACTTCAAGTTTTCTATGGGGAAAGGGAAGTTCTAGCTGGAGATTATCAAGACACTCTGTATATTCTTGATGGAAAACCAGAAAAGGATCTGATGAACTCAGAAGGAAATGCAAATGTTTATGGTCAATCAAATGGATAATTTATTGTTATGGCATAGCAGAATTGGGCATATGAGTGCAAAAGGTTTACAAGTTTTGGCAAAAAAAGGAATTATTGAACATAGAAGCATCAGTGAAGCTTAAACAATGTGAGTTCTGCATTCTGGGAAAATGTCACAAGACTTCATTTCAAAGAGGAAAGCATATTTCAAAGGAAAAATTGGAGTATGTTCATTCGGATCTTTGGGGTTCTCCTAATGTGACACCAAGTCTCTCACGGTGTCACTGCTATATATCATTTGTAGATGACTTTTCCAGAAAGGTTTGGATTTATTTTCTAAGGACAAAAGATGAAGCCTTTGACAAGTTTGTTGAGTGGAAAATTCTGGTAGAAAATCAGAGTGGAAGGAAGTTGAAAACTCTTAGAACTGACAATGGTTTGGAATATTGTAACCAAATATTTAGAGATCATTGTAAAGCTCATGGAATTAAGAGACATAAAACATGTCCTTACACCCCTCAACAGAACAATGTGGCAGAAAGGTTGAATAGAACAATACTGGAAAAAGTGAGGAATTTACTAAGTGAGACAGGTTTGGGGGAATCTTTCTGGGCTGAGGCAGCTTCAACTGTGGTGTATATGATTAACAGATCACATTCAGTACCTCTGGGTTTAGAGATACCAGAACAAGTATGGACAGGCATGAAGCCTGATTATTCTCATATGAAGAGGTTTGGTTGTTTGGTGTATTATCATGTGGACCAGGGAAAATTGAAACCTAGAGCTAAGAAAGGGATTTTTATGGGTTATCCTCAAGGAGTAAAAGGTTACAGAATATGGAATATGACAGAAAATGCTTCATTAGTCGGAATGTAACCTTCTAGGAAAATGTCTTGTACAAAGACATTAACAAGAACAGAGATGTTGATGATAAGAAAGAGAAACAAAAGAGAAGAATATAATGATTCTTGGAATTGAGAATAACGGAAGGGAATCACTTGAAGAAAGTGAAGTGTTTCCGGAAAATCAAGGAGATGTGGAATCTGATGAAGAACCAGAATCAAAAGATCCACAGACATTACAAAGGAGTTATCACCTAGCTAGAGACAGAGAAAGAAGGCTGAACATCAAACCTCCAAGCAGATTTGTTGATAGTGATGTTGCTGCTTATGCATTGTATGTTGCTGAAACAATAAAAGAAGAAGAAGAACCAAGAATGTTTCAAGATGCTATGAGAAGCAGAGAAAAGGAAAATGGGTTAAAGGCAATAGATGAGGAGATGGAATCTTTGTTAAAGAATTCTACTTGGAAACTCATTGAAAGACCAGAAGGACAGAGGACCATTGGAAGTAAATGGGTGTTTAAACGAAAACCTTGGATTCCTGGAGTAGAAAAACCTAGACTTAAAGCGAGGCTTGTGGCAAAAGGGTATTCACAAATAGAGGGAGTTGACTACCGCGAAGTTTTCTCTCCAGTGGTAAAGCATACTACTATAAGATTCATCTTATCTATAGTGGTAAATATGGACTTTGAGTTGGAACAACTAGACGTGAAAACTGCTTTTCTACATGGTTTTTTGGATGAAAGGATTCTAATGGAACAACCTGAAGAGTATTCTAAAGGGTACAAAGTCTGTTTACTACAAAAATCTTTGTATGGTCTTAAACAGTCACCTAGACAATGGAATTTGAGGTTTAATCAGTTTATGAAGGCTAAAAAGTTTTCAAGGAGTCAGCTGGATAGTTGTGTCTACACGAGATCCTATGGTCAAGGTAATTTAATCTATATGTTGTTGTATGTTGATGATATGTTGATTGCGGCAGAAGATATGAAAGAAATACAGAAGGTTAAAGATTTGTTAAGTGATGAGTTTGAGATGAAAGACCTAGGATTAGCGAAAAGGATCCTAAGCATGGATATTATCAGAAACAGAGCTCAAGGTTTTCTGCATTTATCTCAGGAAACTTATATTAAAAAAGTTTTAAGAGTGTTTTTTAATGGTGATCTAAAGACAGTTCAGACACCCATAGTGATGAGTCCCGACCTATCGGACCGAACGCGGACAATGAAATAGCCGAAGGACCCAGCCGCGGAACACAAGGACCAGTCCGAGCCCCGACCATTGACCCAGAGATCACCACTAGGTCCAACACGGCTGTCCGGAATACGCAAACCAAGTGCAACCTGTACGTGACCGAGTTCTTAAGGTCGTATGATCCTCGATCATACGACCAGCCCAACCGCGACCCGAAGGAGGTTATCCGATCAGTTTTCACCATCTCAAGGTGAAGACCTTAAGCCGTTAAGGAAGCTGGGCACTCTTTTTCCTCATCTTGGTTTTGTCCCAAGTGGTTTCCCAAGGGAGGTTTTAACGAGGCCAGGCACTTAGCGCATGGGCGCGCAACTCCGCTTGCCGCGTCCATCTCTATCTTTATTTCTAGCCGTTAGGTTGTACGGACCTTTATGCCGCGTCTTTTATACCCACGTGTCTAGGGCTTCCGTTCTTTTATCCTTTCCTATTTAAGGTACCCTTATGTGTTGTTGTGAGGGCAGGCTCCTTGAATGAAATCAGTTTATTTCCTCTCGTTGCGTGAGACTCGCACCGAAAACTTTAGCCGCCGTTGAACCGGGTTCCCGACGGCTAAGTAGACCAAATCGTGAGTAGAGCCACCACTCACATGTCGTCTCTCGATTCATCAGTCCCTCCCCCCCCCCCCCTTATCCTTCGTATCCACCTCTCGGAGATCTCGGCTGCCCCTAAGCCGAATCTCAAATCCATCATTTTTCATCTCTCCGACTTTTCCCGAGTTTTCCCTCTTTATCGACGCCAATGATCGAACCAAAAACCCCTCCGTGACCCTGGTGACGCATCAGTTTTTGGTATCAGAGCCGAAGATCCCCCACGGTTGTGTCTTTCCTTCTCTTTTCCTTCTTTGCATTTAGTTTTTTGTTTCAAGTGTACTTTTCTCATCGTCTTCGTTTTGCGGTGGAAATGTTGCTTCCTTTGTGTTGTTTTTGTGTTGGTTGTGTTCGCAAAGTTGAAATTTTGTTTCGGTTTTGTTTCAATCGTTTTAAATCTGTTTTGTTTCGGCTTTTTCTTCGAAGTTTTCCGGAAATTTTCTTGAGCTTCGCCTTTGTGTTCTTGAGGGATCGCTTTTGGTTCTGTCTTTTCAGTGGTTTGGATCGAAAATTTGTTTGTTTTTGTTGTCAAATCCGTTAGTGGTGGCCTTGAAAACCACGTGTCCCATCGTGAGCCAGCGACGACGTACTCGTTTATCGCCTAGCTCGCCGATTGGCGGCTTTCTCTCTTTCTCTCTCCAATCATTGACCACTTTTGTTTTTGACCATCTTCTCTCTCCAATCATTAGCTGTCAACTTTTGAATTTCAAAAACGATCTTGCTTTATCCTTATCCACTCACCACGTGTTTGTCTTTTCCACAAGTAGGACGCGCAGCCGCAAACCGTACAGCCGCCGTCCCGGACGTGTACGGCCCAACCATCATCCGTACCCCGCCGTCCGTACCCTGCTGTCTGTACTCTCTCTCTCCAGCGACCCTCCGCCGACGCTCCAACTTTCCGACACACCAGAATCTGTACGGCGTCCGTACAAATTATCCATTACACCGGAATCCGTACGACCTGCCGTACCATGACCGCTCAAGATCCTCCCATGGTTCCGCCTCCCCCACCCGAGCTCGGAGCTGTCCTTCTGCAGATCCAGACCCAACTAGGCCAGATCAATGAGCGCCTCAACCACCTCGAGATCACTCGGCCTGTCTCCCCGCGGATACCTCTGCACCGCGAACCACGAGTTCCTTTCCCTCCCGGCCAGCAACCTGATCAAGGACAGGTGGAAGATTATTCAACAGAGGAAGATCCAGACTACCCGAGGCGTAGACAACCCCGGCGAGACGAACACCGACCCATGGGTCCAAACCAAGGCGGACCCTCCTACAAGCTGTCCGTGCCCACCTTCGCGGGTAAGGTCGACCCGGAGCTTACTTGCAATGGGAAGGTCGCATGGATAAATTTTTTTCTTGGTACTCATATCTGGATCAATGACAAGTTACCTTCGTCGCAGCCCAACTCACAGATCACGCCCTTACTTGGTGGGATCGGGACGTCGACGACCGAAAAAGAAACTATTAGCATCCCATATCCAATATGAGGCGACGCTACATCCCTCAATACTACAGCCGCGTCTTGCAATGACGTTTTAGGAGACTCACCCAAGGAACAAAGGGTCTTGAAGAGTACTTTGAAGAGTTCGAGCACTTAAGAAACCGGTTGCAACTTGAAAAAACTCAAGAGGCACTAATGGCTCAGTTTCTCGATGACATGAATGAAAGAATTACTAAGAAGGTTGAACGTCAAACATACAACGGCTTTGAAGAAATGTTGCACCTAGCCGTCCAAAAGGAGCAACAAATCAAAAGGAAAAATGATATTGCCCCTCGAGCCAGAGGCCAAGGACTTTCGAGCTGGACCCCAAACACGTCTTCCTACCAAGGAAACAACCGTGAAGCTAAAAAGCCGAAAGTCGTTCACATAGATTCCCGATTCCAGCCCCGCGAGAACAACACTAACCCGCGACCCGAGTCGCATCCTCAATCCGCCGATGCAAGAACTAGGGACATCGAGTGTTTCAAGTGTCGAGGACGTGGTCACTATGCTCGAGACTACCCAAACCAGCGGAACATGACCCTCACAGCAGCAGGCGACTATGAGTCCCAAGACGAGGCCGACGACCCGCAAGTTCTTTCCGAGGAGGCCGAGTTTGAAGAGACTATAGCCGAGCCTGAGGTCGGAGATCTCCTCATGATCCGACGTGTTCTCATTGTCAACCCAACACCAGAGGAGTCTAATCAGCGCGACAACATCTTTCACACCTGATGCATGGTAAGCGGGAAGGTGTGTGGCTTGATCATCGACGGGGGCTCATGTACTAATGTCGCGAGCTCCTACATGGTCAAGAAACTCTCTCTCACAACCACACCCCACCCAAAACCCTATAGGCTTAAATGGTTGAATAATAAATCAATGATCAATGTCTCCAAACAAGTTTTGGTTGCATTCAATGTGGGGCCTTATAAAGACCAAGTCCTTTGTGATGTCATGCCGATGCAAGCCAGCCACCTTCTGTTAGGTAAGCCTTGGCAATTTGACAATAAAACATCCCACTGTGGCCACACAAACCAGTATCATTTCATTCATGATAAGAGACGCATGTGTCTTAAGCCGTTAACACCCGCCCAAGTGAATGAGTTGCAATCGCACATGACTAAGGATCCAAACTTAAAAACGAACCTTTTGATTAATGTTGGTGATATTAGGAGGTCTCTTAGGGATTCCTCTTGTCATGTTTTACTGATGGTTTTTAAGGAGTTGTTGTCCATAGATAAGGAAGACGCATTCATCCCGGAAGCTATCAAGGAGCTCATAAGCCGCTTCCAAGATGTCTTTCCCGAAGAACTACCCCACGGCTTACCACCAATTTGAGGAATTGAGCATCAGATAGACCTCATACCGAGAGCCCAACTGCCCAATCGAGCTGCGTATAGGGTCAACCCCACCGAGGCCAAGGAGCTAGAAAAGCAAGTCGGGGACCTTATGAAGCAGGGATATGTGCGTGAAAGTCTCAGCCCTTGTGTCGTCCCAGTTCTTTTGGTACCTAAGAAGGATGGTTCGTGGAGGATGTGTGTTGATTGCCGAGCCGTTAACAAGATCACCGTCAAATATAGGCATCTTATACCACAGCTGGATGACATGCTAGATGAACTTGATGGAGCAAGTATTTTCACAAAGATCGACCTCAAGAGCGGGTACCATCAAGTAAGAATGAAGGAAGGTGATGAATGGAAGACAGCCTTCAAAACCAAGCAAGGCCTCTACGAATGGTTGGTCATGCCGTTCGGCCTGTCCAACGCCCCGTCCACTTTCATGCGCCTAATGAATCACGTACTTCGACCCTTTATCAATAAATTTGTAGTGGTTTATTTTGATGATATCCTCATATACAGCCGCGACCTTGAGAAACATTTGATGCACATTCATTCTGTTTTGACAACACTTCGAGAAGAAAAGTTGTACGCTAACTTCAAGAAGTTTGTCTTTGGTACTAATGAGTTGGTTTTTCTAGGGTTTGTTGTAAGTGCGCAAGGACTTCGAGTGGACCAAGAGAAGATAAAGGCGATTGAAGAGTGGCCCATCCCAACAACGGTGAGCCAAGTTTGGAGCTTTCACGGCCTGGCCAGTTTTTACCGGCGGTTCGTTAAGGACTTTAGCACAGTAGCCACGCCTCTTACAACCATAGCCAAGAAGAATGAGGAGTTCACATGGGGGCCAGCACAAGAGAACTCTTTCAGGGAACTCAAGAAGAGATTGACTCAGGCCCCACTCCTCGTCCTACCTAATTTCGAGAAGACCTTTGAAGTAGAGTGCGACGCGTTCGGCATCGGAATAGGAGCTGTTCTAACCCAAGGAGGCAAACCCGTGGCCTATTTCAGTGAAAAGCTTCATGGCCCTACCTTGAATTACCCAACCTACGACAAGGAGCTTTATGCCTTGGTCCGAGCCATGAAGACATGGCAACACTACCTCCTCCCTCGGGAATTCATGATTCACACGGATCACGAGACCCTAAAACATCTCTGCGGCCAGACCAACCTCAAGAAGAGGCACGCCAAGTGGCTAGAATTCATTGAAGCCTTCCCTTATGTCATCAAATACAAGAAAGACAAAGAAAACATAGTGGTTGATGCATTATCAAGGAGACATGCCCTAATCACGACCATGGAAGCAAGAATCCTAGGCTTTGAAGGAATCAAGGGAACCTATGAGACGGACCCAGAATTCGGGGCCAATTACAAGGAGCACGAAAAATGGGTATTTTCTCAATTTTATATCTCTGACGGGTTCCTTTTCCAAGAACGCAGGTTGTGCATCCCGACCGGCTCCATCCGGACACTCTTGCTACAAAAAGCCCATGGTGGTAGCCTCACCGGCTATTTCGGAGTCACCAAAACTCTAGAGGTCCTTAAAGAGCACTTCTACTTGCCCAAGATGAAGCGCATGGTGGAGAAGTTCGTAGGGCACTGCATCACTTGCCGGACTGCTAAGTCCATGCCGCGACCTCACGGGTTATATAAACCCCTTCCGATTCCGAATGGACCTTGGATTGACATATCGATGGATTTTGTGCTTGGACTGCCTAATTGCTATCGCAAGGATGCTATTTTTGTGGTTGTTTACAGGTTTTCCAAGATGGCCCACTTCGTGCCATGCAAGAATCTGACGGACGCCACAGCCCTAGCCAACCTCTTCTTCCGGGAAGTGGTCAGATTGCACGGCTTACCTCGCAGCATAGTGTCGGACCGCGACCCAAAGTTCCTCGGGCATTTTTGGCGAACTCTATGGAGGAAAATGGGAACCAAACTTCTATATTCCACAGCGTGCCACCCACAGACCAAAGTCGTGAACCGAACCATTGGGTCCCTAATCCAAACCACCGTCGCGAGCAACCAAGGAACTTGGCTCGAGCTGCTACCACTTATGGAGTTTGCATACAACCAGTCGGTACACTCCGCGACCAAGAAATCTCCTTTCGAGTTCGCTTACGGATTTAGACCCATAATGCCTATGGACCTACTACCTATACCATCTAATGAGATCGAATGCCAAGACGGGAAAACAAAAGTCGAGTTAATCAAGAAGTTACACACGAAAGTTTGAGAAAACTTAGAAAGACGGACGGAGCAATATGCCCATAAAGCCAACAAGCACCGCAAGGCCATGATCTTCAAACCAGGTGATTGGGTGTGGATACATCTAAGGCCAGAACGCTTCCCCCAGTACCAAAGGATAAACTCAGCCCAAGGGAGACGGGCCGTTCCAAGTCGTCGAGAAGATAAACGACAATGCCTACCGCCTCGAACTCCCTGGTACGTATCAGACTTCAACCTCTTTTAATGTTGCTGATTTGGTACCGTTTGATGTAGGTGACGACTACGACGTTCTGAGGTCAGAACATTCTCAAGAGGGAGGGGATGATGAGTCCCGACCTATCGGACCGAACGCGGACAACGAAATAGCCGAAAGACCCAGCCGCGGAACACAAGGACCAGTCCGAGCCCCGACCATTGACCCAGGGATCACCACTAGGTCCAAGACGGCTGCCCGGAATACACAAGCCAAGTGCAACCTGTACGTGACCGAGTTCCTAAGGTCGTATGATCCTCGATCATACGACCAGCCCAACCGCGACCCGAAGGAGGTTATCCGATCGGTCTTCACCATCTCAAGGTGAAGACCCTAAGCCATTAAGGAAGTTGGGCACTCTTTTTCCTCACATTGGTTTTGTCCCAAGTGGTTTCCCAAGGGAGGCTTTAACGAGGTCAGGCACTTAGCGCATGGGCGCGCAACTCCGCTTGCCGCGTCCATCTCTATCTTTATTTCTAGCCATTAGGTTGTACGGACCTTTATGTCGCGTCTTTTATGCCCACGTGTCTAGGGCTTCCGTTCTTTTATCTTTTCCTATTTAAGGGACCCATATGTGTTGTTTTGAGGGCAGTCTCTTTGAATGAAATCAGTTTATTTCCTCTCGTTGCGTGAGACTCGCACCGAAAACCTTAGCCGTCGTTGAACCGGGTTCCCGACGGCTAAGTAGACCGAATCGTGAGTAGAGCCACCACTCACGTGTCGTCTCTCGATCCATCAGTCCTTCTTCCCCCCTTATCCCTCGTATCCACCTCTTGGAGATCTCGGCTGCCCCTAAGCCGAATCTCAAATCCATCATTTTTCATATCTCCGACTTTTCCTAAGTTTTCCCTTTTTACCGACGCTAATGATCGAACCCAAAACCCCTTCGTGACCCTGGTGACGCATCACATAGGGTGTCAATTCAAGCCAAAAAGCACTCAAGAAGAAGATAAAGAAAATGCAGAAAGAGAAATGGGAGGTGTACCTTACTCCAATGTTGTGGGGAGTCTTATGTACGCAATGATCGGAACCAGACCTGATATAGCCCATGGAGTTGGTCTACTGAGTCGTTTTATGAGTGCACCTAACAGGGAACACTGGAAAATGGTTAGATGGATTCTGAAGTATCTAAGAGGAAGTTCTGCTCATCATTTAACATTTAAAAAATCTAAGGATTTTAAGATTGAAGGATTTTGTGATAGCGATTACGCTACTGACCTGGATCGGAGGAGATCTGTCACCGGATATGCTTTTCAGGTCGGAGGTAACATCGTGAGATGGCGATCTGGCCTGCAATCTATAGTGGCTTTATCAACCACGAAAGCAGAATATATGGCCTTAATAGAGGCTACAAAAGAAGCTTTATGGCTTAAATGGATTACCTGTGAACTAGGGTTTCCTCAGGAGAAGGTGGAGCTCTTCTGTGATTCGCAAAGTGCGATCTGTCTTGCGAAGAACAGCGCGTTCCACGAGAGGACTAAGCACATCCAGACTCGGTACTTCTTTCCTGGAGATGTGATGGAAGAAGGGGATCTCTTGATATCGAAGATCGATACCAAGATTAATCTAGCTGATATCTTGACGAAGTCGATCTCAGTAGAGAAGTTTGAAGAAACAAGAAGTCGTCTGAGGGTGCTCAGAGACTGCAACAAGTTCATTTTTTTTTGGACTAGGGTTCCGACATGGGTGATGTCGGGGAGAGAAGGGGAAAGTGAATCGGTTCAGATTCTCTTTTGCACGAGTGAGTGATACGCATCGAGGTGGAGAAATATGGTACGACGCGTATCACATTTGGGCCGAGGTTTGAAGATTGTTGTTGGGCCGTCTTTTGTTTCTGCATCGAGGCTCATGTTTCTTTGTTCTGGAAAAAGGCTCAGGTCCACTATTGAACACTATTTTGGTTGTATGTTTGTTTCTGGTAAGTCATAGAGAGAGTTGCAGAGAGTGTTGCAGTTCGATGACCTACAAAAGAGAGGCATGAGATCATGGTCAAATAAGAAGAGTGGTGAGAGAGATCAAGAGAGACATTGGGAAACAGGTTAGAGAGAGATTAGAGAGAGTGTGAGCTTATCTTCTTCAAGTTCTTCTTTTTTCTTGGGTTCGGATCTTTAATTTTGTTGTTGTCGGGATTCTTTGACTCTTGTATCAACAAATCGTGAAAGTATAATCTACTGAGAGCTGAATC